>JZLH01S0315532.1:4180-38651 GCA_001188425.1 Eucidaris tribuloides
AGGCCATGAGATGGAGACCTGTCGTAGCTGGTTGGCTGTGGAGCTGCCTGTGAACGGCTTGGTCATGTAGCACTTGATGCATTTGGTCGAAGAGCTGATCATGCCGCCAAACAGGGACGCCCCAGACTGGACAAACAAAATGCAAAAAAATGTTTTTAAAAAATGATTCCTCATAACCTTAAATTAGTTTAAAGACACAGGCTAACATTATTGAACTTCAATTTAAAAGCTGTCAAACTTTGATATCTGAGCTACACAATAGTGCTTAAATGGAAAAATAAACATACTACCATACAAAATTTTGGAAAGTTATACTTCCACTGGCATGGTATGCATGAATAAACATATATTTTTCAGGTTGAGTATAAAGTAGTCAGACCTCAAGTCTTTTGAAGAAAATAGACAAGGTCAGGAGAAGGTCACACTGGATACTGTAGATTTTCACTCTTTTAAAGCACTACATGATCACTTTGAATTACAATTTTTTTCAGGGCTTCATTTTAAGATCTTATCAAGACACTTACAGCATGGAGGATTATGTAGCTCAGATTTTTTTTTTTAATTGTGGTCATTGTTAGCTTGTGTCTTTAAATCCTCATAAAATTGAATCAACAAATATGGTTCTAAACATGGATGCCTCACATTTGTTTTGTTCACATCATGTTGTAAAGTGAAATGGTGTTGAATTATATGGTCCTGACATAGTTGGTACTTCTGTCTTTAATTTTCTCAGGGATGCCCCCAAATTGCTACAATGCCAGAATTACATTTTAATAAATAAAACTCCCAACAATTGTTTAGATTACAATTTACAACACATTGTGAATGGAAATAGTTTTAATTGCAGCATTTATTGTCTCCCAATACAGAAGAGCTGATAATTTCCAACGAAGAAATAGAGTGCAGATGGAATTTTTCTTTGAGAATTGATTCTCTGTTTTCAGACCTGCAGAATTGGTGACAATAAAAGGGTAGTAAAGGCAGTATTTAGCTATATAAATAATCAAATATTTAAAACTATCAACTAATAAATTACAACAAACACATCAATAAACATATATTGATATAAATATAGACACCAGGGTTGTGAGAGACCACAAATAAAAAGAGCTGAAAAAAGTTGAAATTGCAAAAGCTCCTTTACTTTTGTACAGAGGAAATTAACAAAAAAAGCTGAAAATAAACTGAAAATCAGAAAAAAAAAACTGAAATCAGTTTTAAAGCTGAACTCTCACACCCCCGGAGACACACATACAAACATATAAATGCATGTAGAGATAAAAACAGGCTTCACTCAAATAAATTCATTTAATGGTGCAGATTTAAAGAGCAACTTTGACAAGTGATAATTGCAAATTCTTTTGACAAAAATGGGATAGGATTGTAGTTTGCAGTTATTAACATAAAACTGTGTCACGAACTATGCATATTCAGAACAAACTGCAAATGTTATGTACAAATATCAAACATGCCTCATCAAGCTGAAACATATGTACAGGCCACAGTGCAATGCATTATTACTTAAGATACAATTAAAAGAGAGAGGATAAAACTCTGCCCTGCATGCAGAGGGCATACAACTGATTAATCAACCATTACCACTACAGAGGACAACCAAGACAGACACTTGCTTTCACCTGCCAGAAGCATAGCTTGCTGTCTCCGAAGGCGTACGAGGCCAGGTATTTACCGTCCGGTGAGAACGACATCGCTGTAACGGCTGTTGAGTGACCCGACAGAATCTGAGGAAAATGAAGTGGATAAAAAAATATGTACTAAATCAAAATGCATTCTACATCACACGCTCAAACAAATTCCCTGATTTTTCCATGATTTGGGGGATTTCCTCAAACTCCTACCCTTTTTCACTGACTGGAAAAGGAGAAGTCATTTTCCAGGTTATCCCTGATTTTATGGTTGGCTGGGTACTCTGTTTATGAAGGCGATTGAAATTTGCATGCATTGAGCTATTTCTCACACACAGAAAAAGCCTGAAATATGACCTAAACATAAATTTCAGCTCTTGCCCCGAAAGTGGCATCCCTGTTCCTAGTACAAATGAAGAGCTTTGTTGCAAAACATACTAAATCCATTTTCCATCAAATCTGAATGATGAACATCAACACATTTACCACCTATTTACCTAGTGATAGTATAATAATTGCAACCAAATTCACAAGCACAAATTCTCTCAAGTTTTACTTTCATTTTTCCCTAGACATGTGTTCAAACTCGGGCAAAGAAATGCATTTTCCCCCAAAGTCACTAAAGTGGACTTAGTCCACTTTGCTATCAAACTCTTCAAATGGATGAACCAGTCCTACCTGTGATTTTCCGCTCTTCAAGTCGTACATGGTGACAGCTCCCGTCTTGGCGCCTACGGCAATACGCTTGCTGCTAGGACAATAGCTCAGCATGTTGAACCGACAGACGGAGGGGAAGACCTCCATGAGCCCTCGTGCCCTCACCTGGGCGTTGTCCAGACAGAATACCACGATGTCCACTACCTGTTATATGTTGATAATTTTTTTAGTCATTACAAATTTCTGTGGCACAGCAGATATTATGATTAACACACAATTTGTTTATCATTTTCTTTATTATAGTCATATTTTACAGTCACGCTTTCTCATTTTCAAATTTCTAAATGTCAAACTGGGCATCGCCTTAAAAATGTTGAGACGCATGGGGACAGGTTATCTAATCTTTAACACACCATAATTAAAAATCTTGTTATTATACAGCATGAAAATGAACAGGGTTCTTATTTGCATTAACCATATCTTAGACCCAATAAAATGGTTTAGCCTTGTAACTTCTATTTTTAAGAATTACAATCAAGTGATCACTCAAAGTGCATTATCTATGAGATCAATTAATGCTGTCCTAAGTCTAGCAACAGTACTGCATGCCCAGACAGCAAATGTGTTTGAATAAACTTTCAGTGAATGCTGAAAGTGAATACTAAAAGAAACTGTGGTGACCACTCACTCAGTCAAGTTTCTCCCATGGCAGATTATGTTGAGACATGAAAAGCAACTTCACAGATCTGATCAAACATAGTAATAGATGTCTTTGAAACTCCTTTTGTTTTTCTGGTTATTGTAGATCAGGCGTGGTTCTACGGGGGCTATTGGGCGGCTTAGCCCCCCCCCAAATTTTTATCGAAGGGTAAAAAAATTCTGACGCGGACTTTTCGGCGACTGATTGATACGTAACCCCCCCCGCCCCCCCCCCCCCCGTCTGAGCCGCACTTTTGCGGCTGAAATGACCGAGAAAAAATTTTGGACCTGCGAATACTGGAATGAAAAAATTTTTACTCACTACCCCCCCCCCCACCCCCCGCTCAGCGACTTTTCGGCGCCGACTGGGATGATCGAGAAAAAACTTAGGACCTAGGATTTGCGCTCCGCGACAGGTTGGGCGGGAAATATAAAAGGTGGGAAATACCGGCGGGTATTACCGGTAAATACCGTCCTGCCGGAAATATAGGGGGGAAAAGGCGTCGCGGTAAATATGGCAAAAAGCGGCCAAATAAGGATTAAAAATCAATTTTGACAATTTTTTCTTCATTTTAATGAGAACGATATTGATACACCAATTGTCTACATAGCCTAAACTGCATTAAATATTTACTTATTTTTTATTTAAATAGTACCCTACATTTGATGTATTTTGGAATTGTATATTCGCTCACAACTACATTTTAATACATGTAGCTTCGGCATATCAACCAGGATCAGGACAAGAAAGTTTCTCCATGTCAATTATCTGTTTGTTCCTTTTTTTTTTCTTCCTAGGACAGTTTTCCAGACTTAGCATAAACTAGAAGCAATTCGCTGCGCGCAGCCGATGGGGTATGCTCCGCACCCCCCGTCCAATTCCAAACCTTTGACATGTACAGGGCATCGTTAACTTCGACCGTTGTCAACTCTGAAAATGTCATTTATGCCCCATAAACATTACTTCACCCAAATTACATCAAATTCGATAAGCGTCCAAGTATATCGGTGGTAAACTGCGCAGCCCGAATGCAGACATATTTTAGGACCTCCCCGGGACATTCTGACCTTTTGACCTTTGAACTCCAAAATCCTATCAGTTCATTGCGGCCCTCATAATACATAACTTCACCAATGTACATGAAAATTCAACACACGGCCTTCTCAATTATCGCTCTCTGGTCTAACGCAAGCCCCAAATTCAGACGTATTTAACCGCGGTGACTCTGACCTTTTGACCTTTCAGCCTCACAAAAGTCTAATGCAGTTCATTGGTGGCTCATTCAGTACTACTTAGGTCCTCTAGTTACATCAATCGACCCAGTGCGCTTCAAGTATCGCCGCGGTGGGTAAGTAGCCCGAATCAGACATAATTTAGGCCCGCGCTGACCTTTGACCTTTCTGACCTTCTGAACTAGAAATCTAATCAGTTCATTGGTTCGCCTCATAATACATACTTCACCTCACGTTACATGAAAATTCAACTCGGGCCATTTTGCAAGTACATCCGCCCGGGGTAACAAGCCAATCAGGAATCATTTTAGGCCGGTGACCTTTGACCTTTGACCTTTCAGCCTCCAAAATCTAATACAGTTCATTTCGGTCCCTCATGAATATCAATTACTTCACCCAAGTTACATGACAATCCGATCAAGCCGCTCTCAATCTTCTTTCATTCGGCTTAACTCGAGCCGAATCAGACATAACTAAGGCCTGGTGACCTTTTGACCTTGACCTTTCAGCCTCCAAAATCAGTTCATTGGTGGCTCCTAGTACATTACTCGGTCCTTAGTAACATCAGAAATCCGACATAGCCGCCCGCTCAAGTCTATCGCCGGTCGGCTAACGAGCCGGAATCAGAACAATTTAGGGCCGGTGACTTTGACCTCTTGACCTTTCAGCCTCCAAAATCTAATCAGTGCATTGGTGGCTCATAATTCATACTTCACCCAAGTTACATGACAATCCAACCAGCGCCTCTCAATTATCGCGGGGTACGAGCCCAAATCAGACATATTTAAGGCCCGCGTGACCTTTGACTTGAGCTCAAAATCTAATCAGTTCATGGTGGCTCATATTACATACTTCACCCAAGTTTACATGACAATCCGACTCGCCCACTCTCAAGTCTATCGCCTCGAGGTAACGACCCGAATCAGACATATTTAAGGCCCGGTGACCTTTGACCTTTGACTTTCAGCTCCAAAATCTTAATTCAGTCATTGGTCCTCATAATACATTACTTCACCAGTTACATGACAATCGACCAGCCGCTCTCAAGTTATCGCGGGTAAACGAGCCCAAATCAGACATATTTAAGGCCCGTGACCTTATGACCTTTGACCTGTTCAGCCTCCAAAATCTAATCAGTTCATGGTGGCCTCATAGTACATACTTGGTCCTAGTTACATCAAAATCCGCATGGGGAGTTCTTCAAGTTATCGCGGATACCGAGATCCGCCGTAACGTTAAGAACGGAACGGCGGACGCACGCTAGACGGACGGACGGACGCACGGACGGACAACCCGAAAACATAATGCCTCCGGCAACTTCGTTGCGGAGGCATAAAAAGAAACTCTTTATTAACTTGTAAATGTAATGTAGTCAATAGTTTGTACACTGACCCCATGGGAGTGGACTTTTGTGAGATTATAGCTTAAGAAAGAAATTGAATAGAACTACCAATTGCCAATATTCATGGTGGACTGTACATTTGTTTTGATGAAAAAATAAAAGAAATTCCAAGATACTTGGTTGTAACTAGAAGAGTGCAAATGATTGCCATCCTAACAGAGACATCAGTGCAATTAAATTGTTCATTTATGTTATAATGACAGTGTAGTGATATCACAGCTCATTAGCAGGATGGAACATAGTGTACATACATGTAGCTTTGTCATGTTTGTAAAGGAAGTGGGATTATGTACAAACATACTGTATGTGAATTCAACATCTTTTAGTGATGTGTTTTTTTATTAGGCTGTGTTGTTTCACAATAACATTGTTTTAGATAACAAACTATAGTGTAGGACCAGGACCCAAGTGTAATTTCAAACACTGCCAATTTGTAGAAGGTAATGATGTCATGGGCGATGAACAAGCAGACGTAGACTTTTCTCCTTTTTCAGACCCTTTATACATTACACAATGCACAACTCCATTCAACTACATCATGTATAACATGGGTAGTCTACATGGTACAGTGTACGTGTAGGTTTTCCTATTTAAAAGTATGACCTAAATAGAATTCACAAGTCACAAATTGTGAATTGACTTGAACAGAAAGTGGACTGACAAAATTATGCCATGGCAGTGGTGCCCTGGCCTTGCCCAACATGCTCCACCAGAGTGTCAGACCGGGGATTTGCCTCTTTGGGGGAAACCCAATAGACCAGGGGTCCGATAGACATACTTTCCATTTACAGTAAGGGTCTCAAGACTGATTATCATAAAGGGTCTGGTAGACCACCTTAAACAAAAGGGTCCGATTGACAGATTACAGAAAAGGGTCCAATAGACCGATTATTAAGAAGGACCCGATTGGTCTATCAGAACCTTTTAATAATTGGTTTATCGGATCCTCAGTCTACTGGACCCTTGGTCTGTCGGACCCTTTTTTGAAAGTTGGTCTACCAGAACCTTTTTGATAACTGGTCGATGAGACCCTCAGTCTATCGGATGGTCTGCCACCTTTGCCTATGTGGACTCGGGCTTCACCTTACCAATTTCTCCCCACATCCGCATCCCCATGTCCATTCCCTTGCCCATTTCTACTCCTTATCCATACTCTTCTGGTATTAATATGCCCTTGCTAATAACCAGTGTCCATTACCCAAACCCAGGTGAAGTTTTTCTGGAATTTGAATGCTTGAAAGTGAACTTGTTCATTAAATGCATCTAGTATCCAAGCACTGAATGATAGACTAGTCTGTCTAGCCCCCTGGTTTAGTCCAGGGCAAGGGCATGACTTGGGGGCATCATGATGAAGGAAGAGGGTTCTACTGCAGGCTCATCAGGCAGTGAGCCAGAGCCAATATTGACTAAATCTGGTTTCATAAAAACAATATTCAAAATTAACTACTGTAATTGACACACTCTAAATATAAACAAACTTGTCCAAAAACACCACTGAAAGAACATACTACATGTACATGTAGTAACCTCTTGGATTTCAGTACTATCATACAGTAATCATCCCACATGTATGGTAGCGTATTTTATATTTCCCAGTATTTCCCGGTAAAAAGGCGGTAAATACCGGTATTTACCGGTATTTCCCATCCGTCCGGGAAATAAGGCAACCGTCCGGGAAATATGCCAACCCTGGCCGCGAATGCCAGAAGCCCCCAGCAGCCCCCCTAAATTTTTCGGTCTAGAACCGCGCCTGTTGTAGATTCTACTGAAATCTATTTTGCCTCAAATATGGATAATTCAATGAACATATATCACAGGGTTCCCAGCATTTCCTCGAGACACAATTTCCCAATTTTTCCCTGATGGAAGTCAAAATAAAAGGATCACCATTTTGACCTATTTCTTGCTTTGTCTATCTTTCTTCTATTGTGTCCATAATTACAACATGTAGCGAAAAAATCAGACCACTGGACAAAGAAACTTCCCTGACTTTTCCTTGATTTGAGGAACTTTTCTAAAATTCCCTGACTTTTTCCCTGAATGGAAAAAGGGGAAGTCATTTTCCAGTGGGGCGTTTCATGAAAGGACTGATCAGATAAAATATCCGATAAGTCTGGTTTTTGCGACAAGTTCAGTAAAATCCTTGGTTTTGATTGGCTGAGAAGCACTACAAACTGACTGTATAATGGTAACTGTCACAGTCTGACAACTTGTCAGAGCTCACAACTTTCGTGAAATGGTCCCCAGGTTTTCCCCGATATCCAGGTCAGCTGGAAACCCTGTGTCTGTACAGTTTCCAACAAGAAATGATAGACAACGAAAGTACACGGACACAAGCTACGACCGCATAGAATGCACTGCGGGAACTGACCTCGACAAGAAGATCCACGACGTCGTTCTGCATCTTCTCGATGAGGAGCTCGATGATGCGGAGAATCTCGGCCTTGGCCTTCTGGAGGGGGTTGGTGTTGAGGACGCTGGCCGGGACCTGGGCGTTGGAGGCCATGGCCTGGTGGCGGGCCACCTCCTTGGCCATGGTGGTGATGAAGGTCGCGGGCCGTGCCGTGGCGATCAGCGACAGGGCGTGGTGAGCGCTACGGCACGAGTCGGCCGCCGGGGTGATGGGGAGGCCGCTGCCAATGCTGAAAGATGATAAAAGCATAAATAAATAAATAAATAAATACAGAGAAAAAATTGCTACATTTGTGCCAAAGACATTTACATCCAAAGAAGATGCTCATGACGCCAACAAGCAAATTTAGACAATTTTATTAAATGTACAGAAATTTGTTGCGGGGGCGTACAACTTGACGAATACATGTAGACAGACTTTCCATTTTCCTGTTCCTTAGTACTGCAGTGTCTGGAAAAGTTATTTGATCACAAAACTGAATTGGTGGAAAACTATTTTAAAAATCATGCCCTTCCTTAAATCTGAAGACATAATAGTATGCAAATAATTACCACTGGTGAAGGTGATGTACATTAGTCTCCAAATTAGCATTGGAAGATTGCATTACAAGTTGAACGAGATTAAGTTACTGAGAGAAAACACATTTGTTCTCCAATTTTTTTTATTTGGGTGATGGTGAGATATTCTACTAATTAGTGAGGCAAGTTCCTCACCTAACCGATACAAATTCTTTGAATGGGATTGAAGAAATAGGTGAATAAGGTATGTGTCAACAGGAATGAAATTGGAAATTAAGGTCAAGTCGACTATTAATACTGCATTAAAATTCAGTGTACTGACCAAGAAAAGCATGAAAAAAGATATTACTTGGACTGCTTTGGACAATGAAGAAGGAAACACGCTCAGTCAATATTTCAAAATAATGATTTAAGATACACTAGATCAGTATTCATTAAAGCTTTGCAATTAGCATTCACATAGGCCTATGCACTAGATGCACACTGGAATGTACAGGTGAAGGTATTCTTTTGAATGAATTTTACAAATACCATTCACACAGTTCTATATTACTCTCGGAATTTATCACATGATTAACTCTTGACCTCTCCTATGTAGATATCCAATGTGGCATAAAATAATGAATACTTACCAGGCAGAATATAGGGTGGGATCACAGCATAACTCGAGTAGACCCAGTAAGACAGCTGACACATCGATGAACGGTTCCCAGACCGTGAACCCCCTGCCCAGGAGGTCTATCCCAGCCCTGCGGATCGGGGTGTGTGCCGGCAGTCTGGTGCTGGGTGGCTGGAGTAGCAGGAACGCCAAGGCTTGGGCTGTACGATTGTCCATTTTGATTGAAAAATAAAATATATAATTATTTGAAATTGATAATAAACCATTTTTGTCTGAGACTGTGCAACTCCTAGTTTCCATAGGCACAAGTTAACATCATATATCAATGAAAAGTTATGTTTTCAGTGATTATTAACAAATCAAAATGGTTTGGGATCTTTGAGCCACGATAAAGTTTTGGTCAATCGAAACAATTTTTTTTTATTGTTATCAATCATCGACAAAAAATGGTAATGTCATGCCAGAAATCAGGAAAAAACAGAATTAACTTACCCCAAATTGTTCAAAATGACATGTGATTTTTAGATGATCAGTGAACAGCGATCACTACATATATTACCTATGGCAAAATGTCAGCGTGCCTCCAAAATTTTAATGTTTTATCTATTTCTAAAAAGTAAAAGAGTTTGAGAGCATACAAATTTAGGGTATTAATAGATGACACACGTCTATCAAAAAAAACACTAGAAGTTTCAGGTGGATGGTATGAGGCAGAGGGGGCAACCAAAAGAAGACGTGGAAGAAACAAGTGGTGAAGGAGAGTAGGAGGGTTGGACTGAAGGAAGAGGATGCTCCAAATTGGGCAAAGTGGAGGGAGGGGGTAACGGTAATTGCTGTAAGGGTGAGGTGAATCCAGCCACCCCTGTAATGGAGACAAAACCACATTTAAAGGCAAGGTCCATCCTGACATAAAAGTTGGTCTAAATAAAAGCAGAACAATGAGAGAAACATATTCAGGAAAGTTTGGCGAAAATCCACCAAAGAATAACCGAGTCATGAACTTTCAAAGTTTTAATTTTGTGACGACATGTGCGAGCAGCTCCCCAATTGTCATGGAATATAAATTCCATAATGTGCCATTATCTCAGAAAACTGAAAATAATGTTACCTGCGCATTCAATATATTATTAGAAACATTATTTCATACATGCTTCTATCATGAACCAATAAAAAGTGACAATTTATTGAATTAATATTACATGACATATGGGGAGCTGCTCGTATGTGACGTCACAAAATCAAAACTTTGAAAGTTGCTAACTCCACTATCCTTTGGTGGATTTTTGCCAAACTTTTCTTAATATATTTCTCTCATTGTTATGCTTTCATTAAAACCAACTTGACCTCAGGGTGAACCTTGCTTTTTAAAATCTGGATTACTACTACTACTTTGAAGCTATCCCACCTGTGTGTCTGGCCAGGGAGTAGTCACTGAGACCAAAGCCCTGCTGGATGGGGCGATTGCTGGTGTTGCTAGGGGCCCTCTGTCGGCTGGGCTGGATCTCAGCACCGAATTGGGCTCCGATCACCCCCAGCATGACGATGGCAGTGGCCTGCTTGCGGCGAGACTCAAATGATGATGACACCTTCCTGACGGGAGAATCGCCTAGTAACGAGAGATGTCCAAAAAAAGTTTTAAAATATGTTAGGTATTGTAATGGTTGGTTGGAATACTTCTGTTATCAATGACAATGCGTACCATCTGAATTCTCTTCATGTGTTGTGAGACTTCAGTCGTCTCGGTCTAAGTTTCTCCAGATTCTTCATTTGATCTCGAGACTTTCCTTTGTGGATGCTTGCTCTTCACTGATCCCACTATTTCTAATGTACTCAATTTAAAGGCTGTGTTCTTTTTTATTACAAAACGCAGTGTTTAAAATTTGGAATTTATATGAAATCTTAATGATAGATCATTTGAAATTGGGCCATTGCTCAAGTTGTATCTTGTAATGGTGGTCTAGGTTTCAGCCACTGAATGTAGCTTTCACCTACTAATTTCTTATTTTTTTACAGTTCAATGGTAGTAAATATTGCTTGACAATTGTTCAACTGCACTGGTGTGAGTTTTTGACCTTGCAAACTTTGATCAGCAGGTATTCAGGTTTTATAAGACAATACATGAATCACGTCTGACAGTCAGACTCGTTTGACTGTTGTGTAAAATTCAAAATCGGGCGGCCATAAACGCTATGTTTTAAACCTTTTTATGGTTTGGGAATTGTTTATCGGTTGGTTTTACAAATTGGCTTTTAGGCAAGGCTTTTGTGAGAGTATATTTATCTTTTTTATTTATGTATTTTAGGGCAATATTTGTCAAACTTAATTTTAGGGGTGTGCAAATAATGGACACAATCTTTAATACCTGAAAGAATTTCTTCTTCGTTCTCCACCTCTGAACTGTCGCTGCTTCCCGTCTCCAGGGGGTGCTCCCTGCCCACCCCTCCTCCAGCCAATGGACTCTGCCCAGGTTGTGCACTGGCAGTGAGGCTGTAGGACGAGTCCACGTAGTGGGGCAGGTGGGGAGCCCACTGGTTAATGAGCTCTTCCCTCCCGTCCGTCCCGATGCGCTGCAGCTCGGCCAGGAGGAGGGCTTGACTGGCTGCACGGACCTGTGAAATGGACACAGAACAAAATACCAGTGACGATCCGATCAAGTACAGTGAAACTTGTCTGTAGCGGCCATCTAAGAAATAACAAAAAGTGGCTTTAAAATAAAAGTGTATCAATACGGTTAACTGACCGGCCACCGACCTTCAAAAGTGAAACCGGTTATGAATCTGTCGTTAAGGTTATTTGAAAATGTGTGTACAAAGTTCATAAGTTCATCTCACTCAGCTCTCAAGTGCAGTTGATATTATGGAAGGTCATCAGGGCTTCCTACGGGAAAAAGTCTGACCTATATCTAGATGTTGGTACATGTAGGTCAGTATGGAGGGCAAGGTTTAATGGTGAGTGCTGTCAGTTGAGAGAGGAAAGAATATACATCATTTCAAGTGTTTTCTTCATTTGTCAGTGGAGATTACCCGAACATTAACAGCGAATACAAATATTATGACAGGCAATCTGTTGTTTAGGTTATTCGAAACCGTTCGGATATTGAAGTTCGGTGTCCGGATAGCAAAATAATCTTATTGATACAACACTACTTTAAATAGTGAAACGTGTCTATATAGGGCACCCAAGAGAAACAAACAATGTGGCAGACAGGTGGCTGCTCTAAGTTGATAGTCCAAGTGTATCACACTTTTATTTCGAGTATACTCAAAAATATTTATAACATGCCGTATTCTGTAAACTGAAGAGATTATTACACAGAAGTACTATCACTATTCAGTGCAACAAACTTTTCTTCCCCACTGATTAATCGGCAAAATGACACTTTGTGACATGAGTAACTTCTGACCAATCCTACATCAAGATTCTTAGTACAGTTCGACCTCAATTAACTGGCCACATTGGAACCAGCAGCCATCCAGATAAATGATATGACCGGATAAGAGAGAAAATGTCCAACCACAGTATAGGGGAGGTAATACAAGACGTAAGTTACAGCAACCTCCTTGGTTACAGTATATACAACCCGCACACCATGTGCAAAGTACAACAGACCACGCAAAAGTGACACTTTATTTATTGTTCCCTGATACCCAGCAGGTTCCTGTGTACACGTCTGATAAAGGTGTATCAATTACAGGCAATAACTGGTAAGTCCATTGTCCGGATAACAGAGATATCTGGTTAAGTGATGGTTGTATAACTGAGGCGGGACTGTATGTGGAATATAAACCAAGTAAACTTACCTCCAGACATCTATCCTGCCAACGTCTAGCCAGCATCTCTAGGTGAGGGGGTTTGTAGTGAACACTACCCAGTAAATCAGGTAACAGCACACAGTGTAGGGCTGCTAAAAGACTCCAGCCTGGACACAAGAAAATAATAGAACATTTTGACTGCATTTCATAACTATCATTTATGAAGGGCATTGATATGTGACATGACATGCACTATATAAAAGCTATGTATTATGATTATGATTATTATTATTGATAACAATTAACACAAAACTGCTATTGCAATTGTGTTTCTGTAATAAACAGTAAAGTTAATAGTGTGTTATTAATGAATTATTCTTAATTTACATAAACAAAAGCATACTGATTGGGGTCTTGATGGAATATTGCTTTTGCCAACTACGGGGGGTGGGGGGGGGGGGGGGGGGGGGGGGAGGGGGGGCAGTGTACATTTGAGGAACATTGAATCGCGCTTCCCTAAGATCGCTTTCTACCAGTTTGGTCTAAATCCAAAATGCAATTTTCAAGATGAAAATGTGAAAAGTTTGTGAAAAGATGAACGATGCACAACGGACAAAAAGTGATCACAATAGCAAGAAGAGACTTCAACTCAGGTGAGGTAATAAAAGTGGGGTGATACTGCGTTTTGCAAAAACACAATTAATACTGTAAACAGCCGCTATCCACATTTGATTGATACCAACTTCTTCAAAAACACTATTTTGTTGCTTGTGTTTTGAGATGGAAAGCTTCACTGAAGCGAAATGAATGATATTAGGCATTTTAATGAAGTACCTTGTTTGATTTGAGCCTGTTCTGGGGTCAGGTCAGCGAGATCATCTGAATTGGCATCCTGGTTATCTGTCTCATCTTTACTGCCTGTACTCTTTCCCTTAGATCTGTCAATGTTCAAAATTCATGAAAGCAACATAAACACATTTGAAACTGCATAAACATGTTAACGAATGGCATCTCTGAAAGTCAACATTGAGAATACAGAAAAAATATCACCTAAGAATCTTTAGCAAAGTATAGTAGGCAAAAACTTAGTTGTAGTGGAATCATAGTGACCATCATACTGTGATTTGAATTACTGTCTCGAAGACACAAAACTTCTACTAGTCTACTAGTCTTCTTTCAGACCCTTAAAGTGCATGTGTGTTCATCATGTATGATATGTGGCATTTACTTACAATTTACAGCATGTATATCCTATGCATTCAAGAACATAGCAATTTCATGAACAAGTCCCGTGCAGATTATTAATCATAGATCAACATATGATTACTGAAATTATAATACTGACAAATTTGATTCAGTGAGTTTCACAAGGAGTCTATCAACTGACCATTATTCTTTGGTGCATTTGTCACATTCTAGATAATTGCTGATCTTCAGATTTCACAATCATATCCTTCATAAATATCCTAAGGACATGAGCGGTGTTATGCTGTGCTCCGGGAATGGTGAAAATGAGAGTCCCTGCCTTTAAGTAATAATCACAAGCAACCATTCTTTTGCTACTTAAAGTGTACCAATGCCCTGGGTAAATCGTTTGCTATACATGTAAAATATATTTGTGGCATGCCCTTGGCAAAAATAGCACTTAATATCACTCCAATTTTGTTTATTGGGGTTTGAATGTAAATTTCAAACAGTAAATAAAACCAAAAACGACTTGAAACAGACTAGTCAACCGATTCTATCAATCAATCGATTGCACTTTCGATAATTTGTCCGCGTATGCTTTGATCATTAACACACACACCCAGTGAATTGATCAATATCGATACTGAACTGCGATAGTTAAGCAAAAACGTACACGTATTAAACCAGAATGCGCACGCGTAGAAATCGGTGCATACGGAGCAGAACTTAAACGTGTGGAGCATAAGTGCCGGAATAACTGTACATATTATGATCTGATTTATGAAAATATGGATAACTTCACGGGCTAAGACAACTGAATTGCAGTTATTTGTAGTGTGTTCTAACTGTACACAAATTTGATTTTTAGGGTACTGGTACACTTTAACAATAGTTAATGAAGTAGAAGGATAATCTCAGTAATGGGAACCAGGCCTTGAGAGCAATAGAAATCTGTCCCTTCCCAACCCCTCTGCACATCTCACCTTTTTGGCCTTGGTTTCCGTCGGTGCGAGAGCATGACGAAGCTGGCATTATTCATTCCCATCAAAGTGTTGGCCACAGAGATGACCGACAGGAGGTGCTGGGTGGTTACGGCCCGCGACAACTCCCAGTGGCCCAGGTACTGCTTGGGCTTGTCAGCGGGAGCAACGGCCTGCAGCTCCTATTGGAAAACGGAGAACAAGAACTTATTTCTTATTTTTTTACAGCTTACAAATGAAGTGATCCAGGTAAGATGTGTATCTACACCTCAATTTATTATCTATCTACCTATCTACCTACATGTGTCTATCTATCTATCTATCTATCTATCTATCCATCTATCTATGTATCTACCTATCTATCTATTTATGTAATATATATATATAAATATATGTATCTACCTATCTATCTATCTATCTATCTATTGCATCTATCTAGTATCCATTCATCTATCTATTTATCTATCTACCCATCTATCTACCCATCTCTCTCTATTAATCTATCTTATCTATCCATCCATCGATCTTTTTCATAACTATATAATCTGTCTAAACATATCTATCAATCTATCTATGTATCATCTATCTATCTACCTATCTATCTATCTATCTATCTATCTATCTATCTATCTATCCATCTATCTATCTATCTATCCATCTATCTATCTATCTATATGTGGTCTGAAATTAGGTGCAGGTAACAGTCATGTTTATGAATTTACTAATCCATGAACCGCATCACCAGATATATCACTGACTACTTCTAACATGAATACACTGCTACTACTACATGTATTAAACTACGACATACTACTACTACTACTACTACTACTACTACTTCTATTAACTTTACTACAACTGCTATTACTACCACTACTCTACTTCTACTACCACCACTACCATCACCACCACCACTGCTACTTCTACAAATACTAACTACCTCTACTACTACCACTACCACTTCTACTACTACTACTACTCCTACTACACCACTACTACTACTACTAAATCACTACTACTTCTAGTACTACTTTACCCCAACTACCTTCCTACTACTATTACCTCTACTACTGCTTCTACCACTCACTACTTTTTACAGACACACATGTTACACTGTCTTCCTACCTGCTGGCTCCTCTTCTTCAACTCCAAAGCCTCTTTAGCCGACATCGTGCTTGGGTCGGGGGAGTGGGCGGGCGTTGTTTCCTGCGCCATGACATGATGCCAACCCGGCAGCATGAGGGACATGTGGGCCCCATGGGACAGCAGACCAAAAGAGACAGGACAGAACGGCTTTAGGAGCCCCAGCTTATCCCTGCAGATCTCATCCAGAGCCGGATCCAGCCCCCAGGCGTGCAGGCAGGACATGCAGAGCTGGGCCACGTCCAGGGTCAGGTCGCTGGACTCCAGGGTCAGGTTCTTGGGGCCGCGGCGGTGCGCGCCGTGCGGCGAGTGCGACGACTTGGGCGGCCTCAGCGGGCCCAGCTCGTCGGAATCCGAGTCGCTGTCCCGCATCTGCTTCTCGATCTGCTTGGAGATAAAGCCGACCACCTTCTGCGACAGCTTGGGCGACTGCCCCGACCCGGCTTTGGCGGCCTGGGCAGCCATCTTAGCCATGTCACTTGTCCCGCCCTTATTAATTATCCCCGGGATCAAAGTCTTGTCCGTCAGCAGCTGGATGATGAGGTTTTCCGCGTCGAAGAAGAGGACGTGGAAGTCGGGGTCCTTCATGTTGGACTTCATGGCCTGGATGGTCAGGGCGTGAGATGGGTCCTTGATGGCCCCGTCCTGGCTGTTGGGGACGTTCAGCATGGAGCCTTGGGCAGCTGCCAGGAGGGTGCGGTGGGCTGCGTTCTTGATGGCCGTCAAGCTGCGACGTCGGAAGGCCTGGGCGATGCTCTGCGCAGGCGTCAGCATCATCTCGGTGGTCTCACCGACGAGATCACACGCCTCCAGTATGTCTTCTGCCGTACTGCCTTCGGCAACTCTATCCAAGTGTCCTGAATTGAGAAAGCAGTTATTTGACAGTTTATTTACCACGTGCTTGGATAAATTGTTGTGCCACTGGCAGAAGGTTGTAAGCATGTGCACTAAGCAAAAGGACATAGAGTAAATTGCTTCAAACTTGAAAGTTTGAAAAACATTGGTTATTTCACGTGAAATCAATGCATTTTGATCTTTCTTAGGACCTTCTGTCAGTCTTTTAAGTGCAAATATCAAAATAGTTGATTGTTTTCAAATTAGAGGTAATTTACTGTAAATGCCACAGCATATGCTTATGCCCCTCAGCCAGCAGCACAATGAAATTATATGATTTAGGTGGTTGCAAGGAGTCTCAGAGATTATCAAGACTATTACTGACTACTAAGAATCTGGCTCATCCCTAGCACAAATAATCTTTAGATAATTTAAACAAATGCTTCATCCAAAACAATACCTTATATGTGATCTGAAAATTTAATACAGACATGTTTTGCTTCACCCACTCTATGCATTTAAATATAACAGTATTACCAAAACAAATGAAATAAATATGTAGGCATCAGTGAAAAAAGAAACTTTCCTGAAGCACATTTATTTTGTTTAACTCTTAACATGTCAATCTTTTTTAGACAATGCCACATTGAGCAAATTTGAGGGTGCAGTTTCAACTTTGATCAGCTATAACCTTTTACACATGCATGTTGGAAGAAAGTGTTGTGAAACATGTTGTACATAAATGTATACCTTTTCTAGCAATGTAATTTCTATTCTAATATTGTTAAGATTTCTGAAGTTAGAATGAAATTTGTGAAGCAATATATTCCGAAAAACAATGAATATTCACAAATTCACGGAAAATGTGTATGTCTTTCCCATTTTACACAGAAATATGAAATAATCTCAAATTTATAGAAAAATTCATAGAAAAATATCCAAGAAAACCTAGCACTTTTGGGGTGATTTAGTGAGGGCTATTCATCTATAACATAAAAATAACAGAACAAGTTATATTACTGTCATACTTTTTAAAGTAGCACTTATTTAACAACGACATGTTAAGGGTTAATAAATATCTGATCCCCAACCTGTTTCCATCTGCCAGACAAAGACGCTATTGTCCTCCAGGCCCACGACAAGGAAGTCTTCCAGCGGTCGCCACTTGATGTGACGGATGGGAAACAAGTGTCGACTGGCAAGAAGAATGCACTTGCGATCACGCAGGCTCAGGAGGGCCACGGAGTGGTCGCTGGCTACGGTACAGACGCAGTTCAGAACTCGGGCCTGGATGGGTGAAAAGATGGATAATATATTACTAGTAATCAAGATTTTTAAATCCAGTTTATTGCCCTGACCCCATCCATCCACTTTGCCCTATTTGGGGCATTCTCCACCTTCTTCCCAACCCTCCTACTCTGATCTACCACTTGCTTCTTTCATGTCATCTTTGATTATTCCCTTCCCCTCACACCATCCAGCATGCGCCTGTGTTGTGTATCTGCTCAATGCCGTTGCTGCCCCCATTACGGAGCTGATTGAAAGCAGACATGAATGTCGCTAATATTCAGCTCCATATGACGCTAAAATTCAGCTCTATATGATGCTAAAAAGAAATGTCTGGGGTTTGTTTTTTAGCATCGGACATAAATGTCTGGGTGCAGCTTATAATATGGTAGTAACAAATACATAAATTAAAGATAATGACATTATTCATTATAAGTACTGATAGGGAATAATAGGTTTAACAAAATAAGGATTCTGCAACAATTGATTTTAACTAAGTGGAACTAAATTCAATCAATCAAAACTACATTTGGTGCACACTTTAATTATGTTATGGATATTAGAAGTGAATAAACAGGTGTACAGTTATTCTTTTTAATGCAATATCGGAATGAAGGGGCCTTCTGAAGCAAGTTTGTATTCATAGGCCCCAACAAGAAAATAACAGACTTGTACAATTACTGAAAGAATGGAAGAAATAATGAAAAGAACCGAGTTCATAAATTGGAAGAAAACTCCATGGAATTTAACAAGACCATGTCTTACATTGCACTCAGCCGGAGGTACAACGATTCTGGTCAACTCTCCGCCGTGGACGCAGAACGTGTGAAGCATGCTTCCCGCAAAGATGTCCCAGAGGCAGACAGTGAAATCGACTCCGCCAGACACGAGATGGGAGGGGTCGTAGCGGGCGTGCTCCTGGTGGGGGTACATCAGACACATGACCTTACCCTGATGGCCCCGCAGGATACGGTGGGGTGGCCAGCCTGTAAGGAGTAGGGGAGGAGGAGGGGGAAGCTCAAATTTACGCTAAATCTTCATACCATGTGCCCTCTTACCAAATTTCAACGAACTCTGTCTGAACATTACTTAAAGGTATATGACGTGATTGGTGTAGTCCTCAACTTGGGGTGAAACTATACTAGAATCAAGTAAACTGTGCAAGGATTCTAATGTGAAAATTTTGTAGTCAAAAGTTGATTCATTCTCAAATAACTTCCAACAGTATATCTAGTGACAGACAAATCTGTTGTGTAGGTTTCTAAGGGACTCCATTTATATTGGGCTCAAGAGAAACAAAATGCTAATATGTTCATGCTTGATTAGGCTTAAGTAAACACAGTCAAGATAAATCCTTCCAGCCAGGTGATACACTCCAGCTGGTGTATCCATTAGTATATCTTTCAAACAGTTTGGTTCGAGAGGCATTTTTGTATCTCCCAATCATGTTACTGCCTTTTAAGTTATCAAATGGAAAACACATTTCAGATTCATTACACAGTTTCTCATATTTAAGGAGCTATGACCTTTGACATACATAATCCATAATCAAACATATGCTGTATTTTAATACCAAGTACCTTCTTACCAAATTTCATTAAAATCCATCTGACTTTACTAGTTATGGAATGGAAACCTGTAAATAGGCTAATTTTGCATTTAATGAGCTATGACCTTTTACCTGTGATCTACATACTCTGAAATCAATCTTGCGATGTATTTTGATATGATGTACCTTCGTATTAAATTTCATTAAAATCTGTCAAAAATCACGTAATAAGTTATTGAACGGTAACCAGTTACATAGCTATTTTTTACTGTAATGAGCTATGACCTTTGACTTGTGATCTTCATAGTCTGAAATCAAACTAAGGATGTATTTTGATATCATGTACCTTCAACCAAATTTCATTTTAGTTTAATTTAAACTCTGTCAAACATTACTAAGTTATCAAACGAAAACCAGTTAAATAGCTATTCTTACATCTACACACTCCAAACTTGACCTTGGCCTGTATTTTAATATCACGTACCTTCGTACCATATCTTAATACAACTTGTCAAACAATACTTTAAGGCCAGTTACATGATTGGGAGGAATAAAAAATGCCTCTAGAACCACTGGTTGAAAGATATACCAGTCTACACACCAGCTGGAGTGTATCTCTTGGCTGGAAGAATTTGTCTTGATTTTCAAGAAATATTACTCCATGGCTCGACGGACATACCTCTTCTTGCCGTATGAGGACCTTCCAGTAGCTGTGCGATGGCGGTCTGCACGGCTGGCACTATGGCGATACTGCCGTCCTGACGTCCACACACTATCCATCCCTGACTGGGGATGTAGACGCTGGCTGTCACCACCAGTGTCTTCTCCTTGGAACCCTCACAGGTCATGTTCTGAAAGGGGGTGGGGTGGGGGATTGCAATTTTTCAGTTACTATTACAATAACAAATACATTATTTACGGAAAATTCAAATACAATTTGAAGAGTTTGACAGCAAAATGAGCTAAATCCATTTTAATAACTGTAGAGAAAAATGCCTTTCTTTGCTCGAGTTTGACTGGGGATGTAGACACTGGCTGTCACTACCAGGGTCTTCTCCTTGGAACCCTCACTGGTCATGTTCTGAAAGGGGGATGGATGGTGGCAGTGAAGGAGGGGAACAGGATTACATTTTGCAGTTAAAAAAAATACAAGTACCAAATACGAAAGTTCAATTACCATAGGCCGTTTTCATAACAAATTCACATTTCATGCTTACCTTTTAAACAAAGGTTGTTCTTGACATTGCCATCTTTTAATGGTTCATGATAATCAAATTGTTGTTTTTTTCATAGAAATATGTATGAGATAATTACATAATGAATGCACAGGTAAAATCGTTTACAATTTTCTGAGAAAATGACAATTTATAGAATTTATATTACATGACAACTGAGGGAGCTGCTTGCATGTGACATCACAAAATTAAAATTTAAACAATCATAACTCTGTTATTCTTTGATGGATTTTAGCCAAATCTTCTTTAAAAGAAAAATTCTCTATCATTTTTCTGCTTTTGTTAAAATTAACTTGATGTCAGGGTGGACTTCCTCTTAAATGGACTAGTTTTTGGGCGTGCAAAACAAAAACACAGTCTTTAATAGTTTAGTTTGATTCAAAATTCATTCCCAGCAATATGATTTAAATGTAGTAGTGAATAAATGTCTTACCAACTGGTCTATGATCCCGCTTGGTTTGGGAGTACACGATTCCCACGTTGCCTTTAAGCTGTTGCTGGTGGTTGGTGGCATCACTTTGTCGGAAAAAAACAGACAAAAGTTGCAATAGAATGATGAATGAAAGAATATCTGATATTCTTGCTAGGGTGATAAAATCTTGTATCTCAAAAATGTTAAATTTCCAGGAAAGCCAGTCAACAAGGCTGCCATGGTCATCATTTTGACTTGCAATAGTGGCTGTCAGGTTTGAGACTAAAATCTGAGATATTGACTGAAAAAATCTTGCTTCCTAATGATAAGATTACACTAAAAACTCATTTTCACCAAAAATTGTGATATTTTTTTATATCACCCCAGCAATGTTAAAAAAAACTACCAATACTCTTCTGAAAACAAATGTGTGGCTCTGCCTGCCAACTAACAGCATCATAATTGAATATAAAACACAAAATGTTGTAGACTGAGTGTAAAAGATGTGACTACATGGCACTGTTGTATCCGAGACCACAGGTTCCGAGACTGAGGCTGCTCCAAGACACAACCTTTATATAGGGTTTGGACAGGTGACTCGGACCGAGACCGAGACCGAGACTGAGGCCATAAACTATTGGTCTTGAGGCCGGCCTCGGATACAACACTGCTACATACACATAAAACATAGAATTGAATATCCAGAAAAAAATGTACAAACAAGAACAGTACATATCTAGCTGACAATTTTTACAATCTACACTTTTGTAACTTTTCATAATTTTTTTGAATGAACTGTTATGGCTTTTGTGTCAGCTGCACCCCGTCAGTGGAATTCTTTGCCCTCTCACTTTTCAAAGTTTAACTTGAAACACTTTTAATGACTTAAGTTTTAGATGGCTAAGATATTTATTGTTTTCTGTTTCTTTCTACCAATATATTTAATTTCAGTACATTTGATAAAATTGTCCAAATCTGGTTGTTGGCACTTTGAACATCCTCTTTGGATGAAAATGGGCATGGTACAAGTGTAGCTATTATGAACTCTTAAAATGCCAGAGAAATTATAGCCCTATGGGCATTGTGTGTATTGTGTGGCATGTATTTTTCACCTTTGGCATGGTAACAGTTAAAGCACGCATTACCTGGTAAGGTGTCAAACTCTTCCTGCTTGAGATAGCTGAGCTCTTTGTCAGAGACTTCGGGTAGCTTCCAAACGGTGACCCTCCCCGAGGAATCTCCACAAGCAAACAACTTGTAGAATGGACCTCGTCGACCGTAGAAGAACGTCATGGCGGGGGAACACGACAGAGGCTGTGTTGGGAAAAACGCAGAGAATCATAATTTCAATAACTTCACACTGACTTATTACTCTAACTGCAAGTTGTACAGTGTGTCTCAAAAAAATTGTTCAAGTGAAAAGTGCCTTCTTTGGCAATTAGAAAACACTGTTGTTATATGATGCTTATACATGTATTAACATCAAGGGCACAGTCTCAGTTTTCACATGAAGTTTATACTGTTTAATTTGTTTGTTTTATATGTCTAATTAACAACGACAGAATAAAAAATATTATTCTGCCACTTTCACTACAGCAATGATAACATCAGGCCCTCTTCTCTCGTAAAAGTAATACAATGTGATTTTACCCTTTTGTTAACTAAACATATCTCGAGATGAATATGAAAAAATTGAACAAAACATACGGCATTTGAAAGCTAAGACTATGCCCTTGAAGTTTATGTAAGCATCAGTCACAACAATATTTTCTAATTGCAAAAGAGGGCAATTTTGACAATTTTATTTAAGGCACGCTGTAGTTTGTAGTATACGCCTATTGAGGGGGTTGATAACACCCCCCTCCTTTTGCAAAAGGGGGTTGTTATCAACCCCAAAACACCACCTTTTTTCAAAAGGGGGTGTTTTAAACCCCTATTGTCGCATCGCTGTTTGGCTGAGAAACCAGTTTTCTTTTGACCTTTGACATGCAGACTCCGAATTCAAACTTGAACTGTATTTTAGTATCATTCATCAACGCAACAAAAAAATTAAAATCCATCTATTATTGTTTCAATTATTGAATGGAACCAACAAGGGGGAAAAATGGACAGAAGGACAGAAGGATGAATGGACAGACTGGGGCAATGCTTTATGCCCCCTCCGGACTTCGTCTGTGGGGGCATAAAAAGAAATCAATACTGACCTTCTCAATAGGGGCCTCTAACATACAGTAGAGGAACGGTTTGGCAGCCGGTGCATTGTGACTCTGGCCAATACTACTTCTGAAATCTTCACTCTCTGGTATGCAACTGCACAAGGATAACAAGAAAGTTATGCAACGCATGATATATGTCTAGCCTGCATCTCACGACTTTTTTAAAACAGACAGCTGAGTAGGTAAATCAAAGCCAAAGAGATCAAAGCCAGGAGATGTACTTTAAAACTGTTGATAGACAATGGTACAATACTTTCTTGACAATGTACAAGGTATCAGAAGATGCGTAAATCCTGCATCTAAACTACCCTTCCTCTTTCTTATTTTTTATCAAAATGTCGTTAAAGGTTGGGTGTCTCTTTTGCATGCCTAAAAATTAACATTGTGTGAATACACTCTAATATATGGAAGATAATACCATCTATGAACCTTTAGCAAAACAAAGGAACTGAAAAAAAAATTGGTTTTAGTGGAATTAAAGTGACTTTGATAAAAATTATTGTCTCCTGGAAACAAAAATTCATAGCATAGAACATACACTAAATGTCAATTGTTTTATTGTGTATTACATTTTTTTTTAATTCTTGGTAACTACTGATTCTCATATTTCACACACATATCCTTCATAATTAGACTATGAGTATGAGTCGTTTGGAATTTGATACCGCAAGACTTTCGTAATGTAAATACTTTGAATGTTTTTAAGTGCAAATTCAAAAGGTTTTTATTAGAGAACAACAATTAATTGAATGTATTTCAAAAATGTAAATGGCATTGTATCGTTTGTTAGCTGTTTGTTGTTTGTTTATTTGTTTGTAGTGTACATGTAGCTGATTAGTTTATTTGCTCATATTACTTCTTAAGATTTGTTTCTAATTGCACTTTTTTCGCATGTTTTCATATTATATTATGTTATGGGTTGGCCTCACCATAAGGATTCATCTCTTTTTGGCTGTTTCCCCTCAATTACCACTAATGTTTCATGATAAAATGTTACATTATGTTTAATGTCGTATATTGCTCATTTGTATTCTTGTTGTTTTTATCTGAGGAAATAAAATGAAATTGAATTGAGATTGAATTAATTGAGTGATGTTTTGCTGTGCTGTGGGAGAGGTGCAAATGAGATTCCCTGCCTTTAACCTCCTTGTGTCTCAACAGTGCTCAATTGGTGACTTACTTTGATGGTAGCTGGTACAGATAACCTTTGCCCTGGTTGCTCCACACCAAGACCCGGTCGGCCGCGATGAAATCTCCCCCTGACCAGTGCTGACCCTTCTCACAGTACTGCACACAAAGCTGAGAGAAGTCACCCGCATCGCAGATCTGTGCAATAAAAACATAAAAATCTTGTCAAATCCCTTGAAAAATATCAATAGATTAAAGGTCCAAAATGCACGGTGACGTCTGTTGATGCCTATTGGTTTGTGCATCACCAAATCACATATTTTTACAGATTTTTAAAAAAGACATTACTCTGCACCCTGCTAAGCACCGCCTATAAAAAAAAATCCTCTAAATCACCTTTATTCATATTCTGCATGTGACATCATCCTGTAATGCTTGAGCTGAAAACTATACAAAGTTATACAGAGTGTTTAGCAAAAAACAGAATCCAATTTCCACACGGAATATATAATCTTATAAAAAATATTATTGGTTTATTGCAATATGTCATCAGAAAGATAATTTATTATTCTTTCATTTGATGCCATATTTGTAATAATTAAGCATTGAGTTATCAAATGACAAAAATTTTAAATGACCAATGTCAAAACTGCTTTGCGCACAAGATTCAGATCTTTAACAATAGGGGAGGTCTCAGTGACTAACCATCTGTGACCGTGTTGATGAAAAGACCTAAATCTTGTACGCAAAGCAGTTCTGACATTGTTGATTTAAAATGTTTGTATTTTGATAACTCAAGGCTTAATTATTACAAATATGGTATCTAATAAAAGACTTATGTATTATCTTTGCGATGACGTATTGCAATAAACATAATTATATTTATTAGATTACATATTCCTGGTGGAAGTGAACTGCTTTTTTATAAACACTCTGTATGCCTACATATTCATTGCTATCACTATGTACACCTGCATGCAATAGCATCACATTTCCACACAATACCCCCTCTGACACCCTTTGAATAATTATAGTCATTGCTATGTCAGAGAGAAACATTTGCATAAAAACATATGGCACTGACTGGAAAGGCACATAACTTTGTTTATTTTTTAGTTCAAGTGTTACAAGATGATGATGTCACATGCAGAATATATGTAAAGACGATCTGGAACATTTTTTATTTTGAGGTGGGACTTAGCAGGGTGCAGAAAAATGTTGAAAAAATATTTCAAAATATATTTGAACAGCTATAACTATTTACACATGCATGTTAGAGAAAAGTGTAGTCTACAAAACTTGAGATAAAAGTTTACCCTTTCTATCAATGTAATTTTTATTTTAAAATTGGTAAGATTTCTGAAGTTAGAATGAATTTTGTGAAGTGATAAATTTGGAAACCATCTACTATCTGCAAAATACATTAAAAAAAGTCGACAAAAACCTGAATTATCAAGATGTTTGCTACCTTGGAATACCTTGATTACACCCCTCCCCCCCCCCCCACCTACACATAAAGTGAAACCAATGCAGTTACACGTTTAGTGAATCAAATAGTCATGTATAACTATTACATACCTGCCACTGCTTACTGCATACCACTAACACTGTTCTCAGAGTAAACGCACAGCACGCTAGTGACTTGGCATTCCTGCATCGTAATTGCTTGCATTCTTCCTCGTACCTTTGTTCTCCCTCCTGTTCAGGGAGACAGAATGTTTTAAAATTCATATTGCTTCTCCTTAAATATGCTTGTTTTGAGTTGTGGTCCATGATAACATTTTGGTCAATCCTTTATTGATCAGTTTCATGATATGAGGGGGTGTCACCCTCAGGCTTTACTTATGGCGTTTCCCTTCTTCCATATTAATTGAAATGTTAATTCCTTGTAATGTCATATACATGTAAATGTTACTTCCTTATAATATCACAAATTATGATAATGTACATGTAATTGTTCATGTATAACAAATTGGAATTTTGCTTTTGTGTGTATGTCTGAAATTTTGGTATGTATATACATGTATATGGAAAATAAATAAATACTCGAATACTCAAATGTTTCTACATACTACTTCTCCACTTTCAACAAGAAACATGACACAACTGAATTTATATATAACACTGTAAGCATTATTTCTGTGTTTTATTGAGGACTGATACTGAAGTCATATTGTAATCAGCTGTACAGATATTTATAGAATAAACACAGTACAGTGAAGCTAATTGGTTCTTGGATTCATTACCTGGACAAGACCCCAAATTTTGTTATGATGCCTCACAACCAAAAGGAATTACACAAAATAACTAAATTCTAAAGTAGGGCTGAGTCATTCCGTTTAATAAAATTTCCGTTTAAACGGTGCTCCTAAACGGGCGTTTACGGATTGAACAATTTTGTCAAGTCGGCAAATTGATGTCAAAAACAAATGTTGGGAGTTCAGTCAGTTCGCTTTTTCAGGGTCGGACATTATTAGCGCTAATATCAAGTTCCGCATTACACTAAAAGGATTGCGGGGAGTTCGTTTTTCAGGATGAGAAATTATTAGCGCTGATATTAACTTCCGTATAACGCTAAAAAAGATCGTCGGGAGTTCATTTTTCAGGATGAGAAATTATTAGCGCTGATATTAAGTGTCGTATTACGCTAGACAGGATCGCGGGGAGTTCGTTTTTCAGGATGAGAAATTATTAGCGCTGATATTAAGTTCCGTATTCCGCTAGACAGGATCGCGGGGAGTTCGTTTTCCAGGATGAGAAATTATTAGCGCTAATATTAACTTCCGTATTACGCTAGAAAGGATCGCGGGGAGTTCGATTTTTAGGACAAGAAATGATTAGCGCTGATATGAACTTCCGTATTACACTAGAAAGGATCGTCGGCAGTTCGTTTCTTTAGGATGAGAAATCATTAGCGCTAATATTAAGTTCCGTATTACCCTAAAAAGAAATTGTGGAGTTTGATTTTGGATGTCTTGTTTTTGAATAGAAAAAAAAGGGTAAAAATCGTTTATACTTACACAGAAATTTGTAAACGTTTACACCCTCTGATGGGCGTTTAAATGGTAAACGACCGTCATGACTCAGCCCTATTCTAAAGTTTACACAACTTTATTTTGTTTATATTTTGTCTGTTTGCCGAAAATTCCTGAAAGCTTCCCTCTTTTTGGAAAAATCTGGAAATTTCCCAAAATGTGGCATTTCTGCTTTGTTAAGAACTTTTTGCATTCAAAATGATTGAGTTAACTCTTTGAGTGCCTCATTCACAATATTCCATGCAAAATCTATGGAGTTTTGTTACAGTTGCACTGAGAGGGTTAAGTAATTGTATTTTACCTTGCCATTGCCTGTTAAGCTCCACACTTTCAGCATCCCAGAAGTAGAAATACCGATTACAACATCCTCTGTTGAGGAGCAACAAGAAAGATATTGGTGAAATAACGAGCATACATGCATATGGAGGGCACAATAAAAAAAACAGAATTTTTCAAAAATTTGACATAAATACATATGAATAGTAAATCAATCATAAGTTAATCAGTAAGTAGAGGGGCCGAGTAATCATCATCTATTCAAATGAACAAAGAATGCCCTATGTCATTACTTCACTGCTCAGCTAGTGAAATCTACAACCGATATCTGTATTCCAGGCTACCATTTCACACACAATGTGAACACACAGCTCATGTATAAATGATTCTCTGTTTATATCTCAATAACTATACAATGAATTCCAAAATTATAACCACTGCATTTTGATGTATATTTCTGGAGGTGGAACAAATCAAAAAGAGTTAAAGTGCACAAATCAAGAACACATTTAAAACCTAAATCCCATTAGAAACCTATGCCAGTGAAGCTTAGGTTCTAAGGAAGGCGTATTAAAGTCAAAAGTTGAAAGGTGAAAGTTGGCGAGTTCTTGACACATATGGCCACATACATACACATACAGAATTTCACAATGTTAGAGTTACCTTGACGTTTGAGGGGGCGGACAACACACAGAGCAGAGATCCAATCAGGGGCCACCTTAGATGACAGTGTGTAGATCAATTCCATGCTACTGGCATCCAGCACATGGATATCGGGATAGTAACCCTGACATATGATTCGCCATTCACGACTTGTACCCTGTGTCACCTGGTATGGCTGTCAAACAAACACATGAATCAGTATATTTTATCAACCCTTTGGAGACTAAGTACAACTAACTTGAGTTGGGGTCTATGGAAAATGCATGTTATAGTAAAATCAAATCGTCTCCAACGGGTTAAAGGTTAATGACATGATTGGGAACATTTGAAAATGCCAAGCTGGAAGGATTTGTCTTGAATTTGTTTTCTAAAGGAGAATCAAGCAATAGCATGATCATATCAGTATTTTATTTTTCTCGAGGCCCGAGAGAAATAAATCCCATAGAAGGTATACTTAGATTTCCCTGCCACAAGGGATATTGACAGTAGTTATTTTAGAATGAGCAGATGTTTGACCACAAGATTTTCACTGCAGAATCCTTGCATAGTTTACTTTATTCTAGAAAACTTTCAGCCCAAGCTGAGGACTACCCCAAATCATGCTGATTACCTTTAATGTATTTATGTATGTGTGTATTTGTATTGAAAAATGGCTAATTCTTGCAGAATTTGAAATGTTATGTTATTACTCACAGTTGGTGTCCATGATTTGCACACCCCAAAAAGAACTTAATCAACCAAATAAGCCAATATGATGTAAATACTTGCATAAATGCTCACCTCTCACAAAAGCCTTCGGGCTGAAAAGTCGGGTTTCATGAAAATAAGCACTGAGAGAATCCAAACTGAATACATCACATAACGTCACAAACTGAATTAAAAACAATTCAGCCGTTTAACTAGTCTAACTTCCAAATTTGTATATCATCTAGTGAAAACTGAATACCTACTAATCAAAGTTTACAAGGTCTGAAACTCATACCATTACAGTTGGACGATTGTCATGCAATCTCTGCTATGGATGGACTCTGCCAATTCAAAATTAGTCGGTGAAAGCTACATCTGTTGTCTGAAACTTTGATGACCATTATGAAAATACAACTTGAGAAATGGGCATGGCCCAGTTCCAAAGGATTTCTTTTTTATTTTCCAAAACCTTGAAACAACAATGTATAAATGCCAAATTTTGGACACTGCCTTTTTATGTACCTATGTTAATTTAGATCAAAAATCTGAGCAAAACCAGGTTGGTGTGCAAAAAAATAAAAAAATACAAAATAAAATTGTTAACACAAATTATTTGTAAAGATAATGTGAGGAATATTGTGTGATCCTGTACTCACATGCATGGAGAGATGAACCCCAGGCAGTTTGGTCTGTTCAATGCATCTCCCGTCAGAGACATCCCACAGAAATATTTCCCTGTTGAAATAAACAAAACAAAAGAGGTCAACAATGAGGCACCAACCATACAGCGTCTGGTGTGTGTAAAATGAAGAAAGATAAAGCAGCAAACAAGGATAGTAAGCTGATTCCCACGGCAAGACGAGGCAGACCACAAGGTCCAAAACAAATTAGTGTTGTATCAGTAAGGGTATTTTGCTATCCGGAGACCGAAATTCAATATCTGGATGGTTTTGAATAACCGAAAACAACAGATTACCTGTCATAATATTTGTATTCGCTGTTGATGTTCTGATAATCCCCACTGACAAACAAAAGAGTTACAATCCTGTGAGAATGTATTTGCCAGACTACAACGTTCACAAGGGGAAAATACACTAAAAAGATGCATGTCTCTTCCTCTCTAAATTGAACACAGACTTCACCATGAAACTTGCCCCCCCCCCCGACTAACAAACTGCATTTCTTCGCATTCCAATAGTCAGACTTTCTCCCCCAGCAAGTCCTACTGACCTTCCATAATAGTATCAACTGCACTTGAGAGCTGAGTGAGATGAACTTAGTACACACACTTCCAATACCTTCAACGATAGATTCAAACCTGATTTTACTTTTGAAGGTCGGTTGCTGGTTGGTTACCAGTAATTAAACACCTTTACAACAAACCTTGTCTAATGTCCCTAAAGCAAACAACCAAAAACACCGCAAAGGATTGAAAACAATGTCGCATGGGAAAAGAAGACCTCGTGCTAAGCAAAAGAGAAATGATTCAACTGAATCTACCACACGAGAAGATTTAAATGAAGAATCCGATTTCCTGACAACTTTAAGATCTACACCTTCACAATTAGTATCCAAACTTGTAGATGATGCAACAGATTGTCAGATTTGTCAGACACATTCATCCATATAATTTTCGCGAATACTGAGGGAAAATGCCACTTTCAATTTCATGTGGCACACTCAAAAGGACTACGACAATGAAATAAATTCTGTTTTCTGTAAGACTTTCCAAGTTACCCAGTTCCAGGGCTTCAAAGCCCTTCATGGCTGAAATATGCTCTCTAGTAGCTGGTGTCATAGCAGTCGTACATGAAGAGAAGACATGACCCAAAAGTCATACTTAAAAGAATTTCACAATGTCCACAGCACCTAAAGGCCGCATACGGCACTCCAATAACCGCAACAGTCATAAACTAGAAATATCGCTGAAGGTGATTAAAGACGCTAAACACTGTGGAAGACACGTTTAAAAAATTGTCAAACTTTGCTATCTGACATATCTGACAGTGTTTGAATGGACAAATAAACACCTTAGAACACAAAAGTTTGGACAGTTATGCTGTCACTAGTACAATATGTGCAGATACAAATTGGCACATTAATTTCCTATCGGGCGATAGGAAATTCTGCAACACAGCAGTCTATGGGGGAAAGCTGGAATGGTCTCTCAATGATTTTTACTTTTTTAAAGCACTTACTGATCGTTTTAAACTGCAATTTTTTTCAGGGCTTCATTTTCAGACCATGTCAGAGACACTGGTAGCATGGGGAATCATGAAGCTCAGATTTGTTAAACTAGAAACACTGTTACACAGTGCCTTTAATACCAACGCCCCATCACGTAGCTGACTTATTGCTATAATATGCCATTACCGATAGCAACACAGTTTCCGACACATTATACAGGAAATGTGTCTTGCACACTTTCACCCCAAGACCAATGTGCATGCCAAATCTCATGAGCATTGGTCAAAAACTGATTTTACAGAAAGATTTTTAAATGAATCCCTCAAATCAATCTCCAAGGTGTTGAACATGAAACCTACATGTAATACAGAAAGGAGTTTCAGCTTCTTGCTCATTCTTTGATAATAAACTGAAGAATATATGTAGAATATCTTTGTGTGTGCGAATGAAATAATGAAGTATCGAACAAAGACTTTTCTACACCAAAATTATACTTTCAACACTGTATCTGCAAGTTGATTCATCCCTTTTGATTGAGCAGTGCCTTTGACAAATCGAGTGTACTCTAATTGCATAACCGATTAAATAAAACAACATGGGTCCACAAAGTTGGTCACTGCCTTGCGACTTTACATTTAAAATAATGTTACATGCTTATAAAATGGGACCCGGTGAATTTATAAAGTATTTTGTCTTGAAAGAATTCCATTATCAGTTGAGAATCAAATACACAAAAAATGTTGGAGATACCTAAGCCCAATACAAATTTTTAAAAAGAGAATAATCTAATAGAGGAATAAAGAAGTGGAATCAGCTCCCTGGGTTTAAATGCATGTTTTGATGTCAATCTAAGTTTAAATCTGTGTTATTATGGCTAGCAAGTGTGTATAATCACTATTTATGTAAATATGCTCTTTTTCAGTTTAAACCTGTGTTATTATGTCACTATTAGTTGTGTATCTATTTCTATTTTTGTAATTATGCTATTTTTGTAGGCATATATGTTATTTGTAACGCTTGATATGTTTTTATATTTATGTATTTTTTTTTTATCACAGCACGGACCTGCTGAATAACAGCCTTTGGCTGAAGCAAGTGGCATGAATAAATAGAATGAAATGAAATTTCAAATTTGTAATTATTATCAAAGTTTGTAACATTATGTTGTTTTGATGTAGAAATACATGAAATTGAAATTGGAATGACACACTCACAGTTTCATAGCATATCTTACCCATTCTCTGCTGCACTAACAAAGCTTGCTGACTCCCAGTTTTCATTGGCTCTGGCTAAACATGTGATTGATGATGAGTGACCAAACAGCATATTACGTGGGACAACCTGATGGAAAAGGCAAAAAGGAAAGAAAACAAGCTTGATGGTCACTGGTAATAGATCACACAAATGGGTTCAAATTAGTATCCAAATACAACTGTAAAACATGAAACATGCAGTATAGAGGCGTCAGTCATTTGGGATGCATGAAACTTTCACGAAACGCCGACCAAGTCTTGTATCATGCAAAAACATGTGTAAACACAAGATTTCGTGTGCATTTTACTTTTGCAAATTTTGACTCCTCTCAAAATTCATGTTAGGTATGTCTGCAAAAATTTCTGGTTTTACAATATACATTTATTATGCGAGGTACAATTCTGTTTGTATTTTGATTCCCCATACATGTACTACCATTGGCCTGAAACATCAAAAACATACATGTTTAAAAAGCAAATGAAACAACATAATATTGTCTGTTATTAAATACATGCATGATCAGTTCTGAATTTAACAGAACTGGTGGATCTTCTCTGATTATAAAACAGCCACTGAGGCTTTTACAAACAATGACAAGTTCTTGATCTGCTTTCATCTACTTTTCACTCTTTTTCAACAAATTAAATGTCTACAGTACTATGTGCATTTTTTCAGTTGATAATAACACAGGCAGAAGCACTACATTACTTCTGAGTTTATTACTAAGTTTGGATGTCATGTAAACAGAAACTTTGCCGGAGTTACCGAGGTGAGCATGTAAATCGAGGAAAAAGTGAAGTCAAGAACTGTGCTCAGCTTTGCGAAAAATTAATCCTACCTTTAGGGACAGTGATTTTCTGCAATTGCTAAAAAAGGAAGGAATTTACATTTGAAATGGAAGTGAGTTTTCAAATGGAGTATCACAGAAAACCTCTTTGTTATCCAAATTGTCACATATTGAAAGAGAAAACTATGAAATTCATTAAAAAACTGGTGGTGAAACAATGTACATAATATGAAGTTTATGTAAACCAGGATTGAGTTTCTTCCGGAAAAAAATATTTTTTTCCAGGACAGCGTAAAAAACTGGAAGAAACAAGTTTTTTTTCGGTTTTTACTGTAAAAAACCTCCAAACAATATTTCCGAGCCCAATAAATGATATGAAATGCAGTAATTTTAGGTGAATTACAACTGGCAATGACAGATTTAAACACAACAAGAAAAAACTAGAGCAGTTCGACTGCCGCCGTACCGATGGGTTTTATGCCTCCGCAGTCGCACGTCCATCCAACTGATGTAATTTGAAAGCTTCAGTTACTATGTAGCAAGACCATTAGATCGAATAACTAGCCCATTTGCCCTTGACCAAGTAATCGTAAATTCCAATTCAACGCTGTTCTTTAAATTATCGAGCGAACAATTGACTCTAATGTCGGTACAGGAGGCACTGTGACCTT
>JZLH01S0315532.1:39016-50760 GCA_001188425.1 Eucidaris tribuloides
AACCCGAAAACATGATGCCTCCGGCAACTTCGTTGCGGAGGCATAAAAAACTACTTGCCACAATCTAAATCCAAGAAATTAATATTTTGAAATAAAATAATTATCCTTCCAAACAATCTCTAATAAAGGGGCACATAAGCAGTGTATACTAGTATACATGACTAACATGAGCTGGCATGGATCTTTTTCATGTAAAATATTGCATACAAGTACATGTACGTATATGTAAATTGCATGTGTTGGGATTGGTTCACAGGGCTCAAAATAATTTTTTTTCTCACGGAGGCTCTTTTGGCTAAATTTGGCTACAACTTACATTGTGTCTATGGGAATTTTCTGGGGCTCTTTTGACATTTTCGAGGGCTCTTTTTTGCATTACAGGGGCCAATCGCCCCGAGCCCTCATGTATTTTGGGCTTTTGGTTCATATTTATTGTTTTATTCTTCAGCATCATGGTATAGTTATATTTTCCTCAAAGCAACTCACACATCTTTTGCATCCACTTTGCATGTACTTAGCTTGTTTTCATATTCAATTCATTCAGCATACTTTGAGAGTGCCTGGCTGCCACAAACATAACTATATCACTGATATCATGGCTGGCATCAAAGCAACTCTTTTAAAACTTCTGACAAAAAGGTGACCAATTTAAGTGTCTGGCACAAGGCTAATTATTTGACTATTTTTTTCTATGCTATAAACTGAGCTGTATACAATGTTACAGTACAATCAATTGAGTACAGTTAGTTGCATAGAGAAGTGACCATGAATAGGAGGGAATCAGCAAACTATGGTTAGAAGTCCATAACCAAAACAGGGAAGAACAAAACAACAAATGAGCTGTCCTACAGTTATGATAGTTTATTAAATGAAAATATCGAATAAATAATGAAAAAGAAACACTTAGGAGGTTTTTTCTGTTTCTTCCGAAAACGCGGAAAAAAACTGTTTTTTCCGGGACAAAACCGGCGGAAAAAACTGCCTGCGGAAGAAACTGCCAACCCTGATGTAAACAGAATTGTCACTTTTTCATGTACACCAAGTATATGGCAAAACAGATTTTTCACTTTTTAGATAAATTGGAACATACTTCCAGAATTTTTTAAACAGAAAAAAATCAGTATCCCTAGATACCTTCATGTTATCCTTCAGGTCCCACAGTATGATCTGTCCATCATGGCACCCTGTAATGATGGTCTGTTGGTCACTGGTCACCAAAATGGCCGACACGCAGTGGGTTGGGGGACTTTTACCCCACAGGACGATGGGGACTACGAGGCCACTGGATGCCATGTTCGAGGCTTATCCTTACAAAGGTTGATGTCTGGAAGAATAAAAAATAAACATAACGTTTGACCTAGATCTATGTCCGTGTTCCTAAAAATTAAAGATTGTGTCCATGTGTTATTGACCACATAGATCTAGTAGTACTCACATTTGTTTGTGTGCGACTAGATGGCCAGTATTAGACTACTTCATGCTAGAGTTGTGGTCCCCATGTGCACACACAGCCATACCACAGGCCAAGGTCAACTCGAGTCAAACCAATGCAATGTCATGTCTGACCACAGACAGTCACACTCACAGTCAGGCAGAAAAAGGCGAGGCTGAAAAAGCCTGTGATTGTGAACCGTTCGTTTTGGACTAGCCCCAACGACGCTGCCAAGAAGTGGCAGCGCCCCGCAGAGGTATATGATCGGGAGCGATCAAGTTGCAGTGCGCATGCGTCTGGTGATCGGTAACGTTAGCGTCGTGCAGGCTGATTCAAGCCCGGATTGAAGTCATAAGTACGTGCGAGGAAACATGTAAGTTTTCCCAGTTATTGAACTTGGGATCTAATTTTGATTATTCCGGCAAAAATTGTAACCTATCTTTCCTATAAGCAGACATATTTTGGTGAGTATTGCTGTTTTTTGTGGGGTCTGGAGTCATCCCATGTAACGAAGAGAAGTCAGGGCCGCCTGCGATACAATGCTTCGCATTGTGGGGCAAAGCAGTGAAGGAAAAATATCAAAAATTCTTGTTGGCCAGCGCCTCTGCGCCGCAACTGGTGAATAATCACAGAAATTTGCCACACAGGCGCATGAAAAATTGCAATTTTGTGCATAATATATTTACAGCGCGAACTTTACGTTAAATAGTGCTTCCACCTGCTCTTAAGAGTACTATATATAATATGCTTGCATACAATAGTGAGTTCCAATTGTCAAAAGTTATTGGGGGGGGGGGGGAGGGGGGGGCAAATTCGCGCCTAGTTAGAAGTTCACTCATTCGGCAAATCTGGATACCAACCCATGAGATGCATCACGGCGAGTGAGAATCGGAAAGGCATTCGGACCTTCTGTTAGAGGCTCTCGGAAGACGTTTGCACTACTCTCAGCAAGGTCTGACAGGCATGATTTTAACAAGCAATGTACTACGATACTGATGGCGGGCCCCGTACAGAAGTCGAATGTATGCGTGTACCACGTGTCTCTACCTCAGACTACCACAGAATCGGTAGACCCGAACGGACGGAAATATCCGAGATTACAACCATTCTGCCGTAACATCATTACAAGTGAACAAATTACAAGTCACTACAAAAAGCTCAAGACCCACCGCGGCCAGCAATCTGACGATTTGCCGTCAAACGATCACTTACAGCCGAAAACTTACCAAAATGAGTTCAACCCGATGTCGCAGAAGTCATTTTGAAATGAGGGCTAATGAAATAGCATACACAGAATATATTTATTACTACCGGCCGTGCAGCGAGCAATAAAATAAATATAATAATAAATTACTGCAGTGATTCTGAATGAATCGGGACGACGATCCCGATACATTACCCAAAGAAATCACTGCAAGCCGACTCCACTAGTTACACACAAATCACTTCGCACGTGCATTGCCCGTACGAAGGAAGTCTCAAAAAATCAGGAATTTGCGTCGAGTCTATAATTTATAACTATAGGGTAGTAAGACTCGCCGCATGCAAACTAGAAGACATGAAGGTCTGGGGTGGCAAACCAGTTTAAATAATTTAAGATCGTTGTAATAAAGAGCGCCGCGCCGCACAGCAGGTGCACCTCGACCCCCAAATAATGGAAAGAAAAAAAAACCAACAATGGTACAGTTGCATCCGCTGACCTGTAGTTCAATGCCATGCCCCATAGGCGCATGCATTTTCAATCGAGCACGGAAACCATGACCCTTTCTCAGCGCAAAAATGTTGTTTGATTTCCAAACATTTCGATTGACGTCACACCAAATTTGTTTTGGACCTCCAATCTCACATTTCATTGGTACTACTGGGAAGTCTCACCACAAATGATCCACACAGACAAGTGGCAGACGGGTTTACATTCACAGATGACTGAAAAAAAAATGGGTTTCCCATTGCCCACGGTAGTCCGCATGTATTCACACTTGATCCTCGGATTGGCGAACCGGCTATCGCCCTCAAACTATGTAAAATATATCGTAAAATTAGGTTTTAATCAAAATGGTCGCATAATGCAATTTTCCGCGCTTACTTACAGCTTACAATTACTCGGCTAGAGGTGTGAGTAAATATATTCACTCGAATTACCGAGACAATAGCGTCACAATTTCGTTGCGAAAAAACCAACAAACACAGATCTAATCCGACGAGCAGTCTAGTTGCCAAAAACAAGCAACAAACCTACTGATTAACGGTACGCGATACGTGTGAACGACCACGATTAGAAAAGCCCGTAATTCCCGAGGGGGTGCGTACGGCGGTAGCGTGCGGAGTACGCAGTGATCGTATTTACGCCAATGTATAAGGATACAGTAAACATAATACGGCGCGTCGCATAAACTTTGCATTGAAATGCGGGGACCAAGAAATTTATAACGCACCCCAAACGCGCTGATGATCCGAATCTATGCACATTTTCGAAAGAAAGCCAGCATTCGATGCGACTATTCATGAGTTTTTTATCGAGAAAAATCGCAAAAAACTTAATTTCTATGCACACCTTCCACAATCGATTAAACGGCGTTGTAGACGATGGACTCAATTTAGAGTTATCAGACTAATTGAGTATAATGAGGGAGTGATGATTAGCGCTTTATTGATTCATTGAGTCCATTGATGATTGATTGATGATGATTGATTGATTGAGTGAGGATTGAGTATGATTATTGATTGATTTGCGGGTAATACAATGAATTGTAAATTATGCTTATTGAACCATGTACATGTTAGTTTTTGTAGAATCAATATTTAGATCTTCGATGCTGTTTTCAATTTACGTTATCCGCCATTATAGACCTACACTGAATTAAAAAAAAAGAAACATGCGGAGGCTTTATTTTATCTGCGTTCTTGAATGATTTTTGAAAGATCTGCTATAAGAATTATGTTCTCAATGTATCATTAAATATTCTAGTGTTATGAAACAATTAGGAGTGTAATCATATATTAAATTCAATTATGGACAATATAATCTCTATGTGAGTCATGCTGAGGAAATAAGATATAACAAAAGCATTGGGATTAAATATAAACAAAGCAAAACACACACAGACACAGCAACAGCAAACAATCAACGGGAACAATACCATAGTACCCTGCAGCCACAAACAACAACTACATTCGCGACACACCACACATGACACAAAGTCACATAAAGACGCACAACAAAACAAACACGCACACACAAATACCATTCAGACACACACAAATCACAACCACGCACACAATGGAGTACCACAAACGCACAACACGTGCACACACACACACACAGCGCAACACAACACACACAACACGCATGTTAGCTAACAAAGTCTTCAACTAGAAAGAAAAATATACATGCTGCGTACACTCAAACATTGAGACCACATATAGTTCTCAAATAATTGGCAATACAAATAAGAAATCAATATCTTAAACCACATCTAAAAATCAATCCAAACGGTAAGTTGAGAAAGTGCCTTGCAAGCTAATCCAGTCTTTCTCCTCTGCATCACGAGGCAACCAATATTTATTCGAGTCTTTAAATTCGTTTATGCTATGCGACAGCCTAAGCTACCATATCTGGCCCGGGGGGGGGGGGGCAACAATAGCCCCCCCCCCCCATCGACAAAGTTCGCACATTCCGCTGCGCGAAATTTTTTGATCGCGGTGTCGCTCGCTGACATTTTACTTTCAGGTGCGCATCTTTTGAGACGGCAACATTCGGGTATGTCTGGTACTGCGTTGCCCGGAGTGACAGAAACCGCAAACTTTATCGTACTCGCATCCACACAAAAACGCTAAAAAAACCTGAAATCGCGTGTTATTACATGCAATTGTGTTTTCAGCCCAAGCAGAAATGATCACTGATTATTTTATACTTTAATTGAATTTGAAATAAGCGCAAAGAATTAACATAAGCTGTTATGACGGCAAATGTGTCCCCGAGAAATCACGAAAAAACAATGAAAAACAAAAGGTCAAAAAACAAAAATACATAAGAATTCATGAACAGGAAAGACAAAGAAAATTAATTCTGATGCAGCATTTTTGCCCCAGATAGTTAGAAATGTCAAAGAATATAGCACCAAAGAGCATTCTCGTGAGCGTTTAAAGGAGTTAGAAGCAAAAAATGAAAATTATACATAAAGATGCAATAAGTAAGTACTAAAAATAGAAATAATTATTGCAAAATAACAAACCATACAGTGTCGGCTTGAGATAACGGTCAGCTCAAATCAAGTAAATCAAATTTTTCGCGGAACGATCGCAACACTATGCGACAATCCCGGGTCACCTGGAAGTGAGGGATCTGAAGGAGGAGTCCAAGATAGCCCGAATCGCGCGTCCCCCGACCCGGGCTATGCAATTTCAAAAAAGCCCGGGCGATAAGGGTTAAACCAATGACGTTTTGGGCAGATTCCACGTGTGCGACGGGGCGAAATTTGACAAACAATTTGTCGCATTGGCTGAAGTGCTGAGCAATGAAAATATGTTTTGTGGTAGCTACCCAAAGCTACTAGCAGGAGCTTGGGAAAATGAAACCACAAAAGTCGTTGCTTTAAAATGGGTAAATAGACGTGAAAAGCGCGTGTCGTCAACGGACCGCAGCAGAGTCCGAACGACACGTCACATTTATCAACCTAATCACAAACCGTAAACAAAAATTTTATTCAGTTGTCATGTTCACAAGGCTAACCACTAGAAACTTAATAATGCCGAGAGAAACAAATTGTCCTGTCCAAAAATCATATTTTGGACAGCAGATTGCAAATTTGAATGAAAATGGCCAATGCTTTAGCACGGAAATCGCCCTTTACTGCTAAGTGACCAAAATAGGAGACATTTATCATATACCTTATTCATGCTGTCCTTTAATATGTTATGCCATTCATGTAAACATCTATCTACATTTCCCTTCTGGCATCGGAACGTAGTGGCAGACGCACTAAAGAATGAAATATGCGTGAATAAATTATTGAGGACAATGAACAGTCATACAACATCTGACACACGTAAAGATATTCTGGTAAATATTCACTGATTCAGCAACTTCATCCAGAATTCAAAGAACTTTTCCCATGAACATTCAATTGGATGGAGTGAATCCAGCAATGATTAAAATCCAAGCTGACTGCGACTTTGAACGGCAAATAAAGCCAAAAGGAACTGACATAGTATCTCACATTTCAACTAATTTTTCTTCCATGTAGGCATGAAATTTCCTCAGGCGGAATAAGCTAAGATGAATTGGACAGCATTTTACCAAGCGGCAAGGTCGCATTGGTTTGATAGCGACCAAACAGAGAAGCGTACACTTACGTCCACAGGTCAAAACCAGACCGACTGTATAGCTATTGCTTTGACACAGTATGCCCTAAAACAACAATACAATAAACACACTAAAAAACTACCCCTTTGGAAGAAATACCCTACAGACTTTAATAACAAACAAGTCTGGACAAAAATCATTTGGCAACAGGTTCTAACACCCATTGACATAACTCCTGTGTAAAAGTGATTGGTCGTTGGGGATCATGCAGAATGACACAGAAAGGTGAAAGCACTAAAGTCACGAGTCATCTCTTACGCCAAAATAATGAAAAATACTTCCCTTTATATAAAGGGCTCAGCAGTCATCCAGTCAAATAGATACAACCTCGCTAAAATGTGTAGCAAGACACATAAAGATACATAGTGCTAAGAACACTCGAATATCAATGTTATGCAGTGATTAATGGATTACAATTCAAAATCGAGAAGGTGGACATTTCAAAATGGCGTCGCAAAGCTGAGAGCGTAAGATGAATGCAAAAACAGTGGTCAACAAGGAAAGTAATGAGCTAGAATCAAACAGAAGATGATAACATAAAAATAGGCGCATTAATATCAATGCAGAAACAGAGTTGCAAAAATCAATGCATCAAAACCCCCCAAAATGACCCATGTACTTTGAAAGTGGAACTTTGACTTAACATGTTTCAACTCAGTCATGACTGACGTGACCAAGCAACATTTCTCGACAGCAATAGTCAATAATGCAGGAACATCCGCCAAAAATTAAGTGACTCAACACGTACTTTTTAAAGTTCATACGTGTTTTGAAAAAGGGTTAGTTACTTTTGTGTGGGTTTATATATATCCCTGAACATTTAGATATGGGCAAGAGAAATGATGAAAAACTAACACAGAGAGTACGGCCCGTGTCACCAAAATGTCTGTGAGTGCAGTTGGATGTACAAACTAGTCATCAAAAATCAATGTTATCATATGCCCGTATAGACATGCGTGATTTGTATAGTACAGAAGTCATGACTGTGCCAGTCATCCTGATTGCAAGTTTTACACACTGTAGAACTGCGACCAAAGCAAATAGTTCAAAAAAACACAAAAAACCGAAACCTTCAAACAACCCTTCCATGAATGGAGTGCTCATTTTCTGAAACACTCACATACCATCCTAATGAGAAACTGAACCCCAGGCAAGCATACTAAGAAGTGTCCGCGACACGCAGTGGAGTCAAATAATGGTGCGTGGAAGTGCAGGGTGTCGCATGCAGGAATCCAGGCATATTCAAGATATTTAGCAGAAGAAAGAAGATGACCACCAGAAGTGTCTCAAGATGCAGAGAACAACAGAGAAGAAGATGACTGCGGATGATGGGGACATACAACTTAAGTTCATCAAACACTGAAGCCAAAAGTGAAAAGATCTGGCAACTCTGCGCGAGCTATTCAAGTCAATGGAATGACTGTGCTAAATGATAAACGTAGAAAAAGAATAGCATAAATTACAATACTGTTACAAGATCCAAGACTCACTACACAGCACTGCGAAAGCTGTTTTCTGACGCCCAAATGCATATTTCCACCATGCGGAGAGTCAGTTTGTTAACTATTTCATGTTATCTGTATTATACAGAATGAACCGTAGAAGACACACATGATCTAATTGGATTTCCAGAACATAAGCTGACAAGGATACTTCATTGAGTGAAAGATTAAAAAACTGTTAAATAACTAATAGAAACTTAAAAAGAACAGTTTCTCACAACATATAAAAAGAGAACTATAAGCTTAAAGAGCAACAAATGATCGACATAACGTATAATTCAATCCCTGCAGTGATACGACAAAAAGCAGTCCTTTTTCTGAAAGAAATGAAAAAATGCCGGGTCATCCATGTCAAATCATCAAGAATCTAACCGTCACTCTCAGATTTAACGTAAAACTTTGGACCAGAATTGGGACCCATAGAAAACGGCAGAACTCAAAATTTGCTAGACAGCACCATAAATAGTTGAGATACAGCAAGAACTGAACAATACGCCGACGTATCGAGAATTCAAATGCCCTATCCTAAAAGTATAACACCTAGAGAGCTAAGGTGGTGTCATTTTAGACCATCTTCATTGCCTATAAATAAATCTGGGGAAGCAGTCTTCCTACCTCCAACAGAGAAACGTATCCACAAATAGTAAATCAATAGTGAATCAAAAAAAAATGTATCTCAAAATCTCAAATTCATACCCAGAGGTACCTATGATGCAAAGCCCTTCAACACAAAGTTTGTGAATAGGGAACACGATAAAACTCCCTCTCCAAATATGTTTGAGATATGACAATAAATACTGTACGTAGCAGTATAAGTTCGAAAAAATCAGAAATTAAAGTGAGATGTATTACCATGGACAGATATACCAGATCAATAAAGAAATTCAGTTATTAACACAGTGCTTTCACGGTCAACATGACTATAGGACTTCAATTCCTCTTCAATACACGCAACAGCAGCACTGTTCTTTCGTGAAATAGAAATATCACTCAGTTGCAGTGGTGGTTCAATCATAGTAGGCACATCGGTGGTACAAGTAGTGAGAGGGCGATGTTCTGGATATGTAAGGATGGAGCCATGTGGAATGAGAATGCTCATCTGGGTAGTTTCTGACACATTGCAACCCAGTGACCATCATAACCCAACTGAACATAACCAGTTATGGCTGAGATACGATCTCTTATTATTTTTTTATAGTTGAAAGCTTAAACCGCAAAGTCTATCACACCATAACAGAGTCGGAACATCTTCGTGTTAGAAAATTAGAAACAATCCTCAGTGGGGGGGGGGGAGAGGGGGGGGGGAGAGGAACCCCAGATACGCGGGTACCCCGGAATTTTTACTATATTATTACAATATAACATCCAAACAGAGTTAGTAAGGTTAGGTATAGGTTATAAAGTATAACCTCACTGAAAGAGGCCAGACTCGGTTTCCGAGTACAGCCTACATCTGAAAGAGCAACTCTGCTCTTTCGAGAGGTATAACTCAGATAACCGGAACACCTTATACCCTGTTGGATGCTATAGTAAAATAGTCGAAAATAGAGAGGAAACCCCCCCCCCCCCCGAGAGTTTTCATAATAATTTACAAAAACAAAGATATGCGAGAAGCGAGAGGAGACGCAGAAGCTTCAAAAAAAAAATCCCAAAACATAAAACTGGGCTTTAAAGTACTTCATGCCACATGGCCATCCCTCCCCATCATATAACATGTCCAGAACGATCAGACCCTCTCATTAGTGACTACCAGAGTGCGACAACTGTTGAACCAACCAACGGCAACTGAAGGAGATAATTCTATCCAAGAACCAAGAAAGAAAAAAGTGCCTGTTGCTGCATTCAAGAGGAAGATTGAAAGCGAAGTCATTAGTGAACATTGTGTAGTATAGCAGGTACAGTACGATATAAACACATCGATTTTCGAACTTATGTGGCCATACCGTACAGAGATGCCATATCTCAGAAAACATTGAGGGCCACATCACAAAACTTATGTGAAGCTTTGAACATCATAAGTACCTCTGGGATAATTTGAGGAAATGAAGAAACATTTTTTTATTCACAAATGAATTATATTTGTGATAATTCTGGTTGAAGTAGGAATTTACCCAGATATAATAATAGGCATGAAAATACCTTTAAAATGACACCAAAACAAGCTTCTAGGTTATACACTAGGCGGTATCCATTTGAATTTACGCGATGTCCATGCTAAATCAAATTCGTTACAATCTCACTAATAAAGAGGCTGAGCAAAAAATTTGAGTCTGGCCGTCACTGGTCCAATGGCCAAGTTTAACGAAAAATCTGAGAGATAACGGCAAGATCTGATGATTACATGCGAATGACCCTCATTTGAATAAAGCTAGGAGCTCAACAGTATAGTACACCATTCATTAAAACCTTGAAAACTGAAAGCAACTGAAATGTGAACACATACATCATATTAAATGTAGAATTAACAGTAATGTACCTCTATTTCTTATAATTGTCTTATTTGAATAACTCCTTATCTTTATCTTAGATTTTCGTATGTAAACACATTCTACTTTAAGATAATGAGCTTAAAACATTGTTAGGAGCACCTGTAGAATGCAACATCGTTTAGCAAATGCTTAACCCCACCCATAAGTCGCACAGAGTCGAGCGGGTTCCATTGGAAGAATGAACCCAGTAACTGCAATCAGGAGAGATTACGTGCCATACCGTGTTTAAACAGAAAAATCAATATCAAGTAGCAGTAATCTTCAGTAAGTTAAGACTAGGGTTTGTCAGAAAGTAGAACCACGAAAGGTCTGCTCCGTTCCTCGAGAGAGCGTTCTATACAAACGAAACAGGTTAAATGCAACAAAGGAATAACTATCAAAAGAAAATCACAAATGGTCACTATACAAAACTCAAGATCGTCGCTCCCTGACAACCCTGTGGTGTGGCAGATGATTCACAAGCTTCACTTATCGCATGACAAGAAAAAAGGTGCCGCCAAAGTACACCGAAAGCTAAGGGGTGTGTTTTGTTAAGGATAATCGAAACAAAAACAATGAAAAAAGTATCGCATTCTATTATAAAAACCGTACACAACCAAGAAGGAGGCGACCCCGTCCGAAAAACGAAGTCCCAGGCTAACCCGGCAGTTCTCTTATCTATCCGTTTAAATTCTCGTTACAGAACAGTAAGATAAATAAAGAATAAGCAGATAAAATTGGGACCTGAAATCCACTTCGTGTAACAGATATTTGTTAACAGCGTTTAAACAGGAGACTGTACTTTGTAAGAGCCTAAAAATCACAACACTTTTGTGTGACTACTCCATTAAGTGCATTTGTAAGCTCTATGAAACATTGTAGGCACCGCCCACCCACACACGATCAATAAGGCTAAGATTCCAACCTTTTATTAATATCATTGTAGCAATCTGACCTTTCAAAATTAATCCAGCCAG
>JZLH01S0315544.1:0-10887 GCA_001188425.1 Eucidaris tribuloides
CAGGGGGTATTCTGTCCGCGGTAAGTTGATCCGTAGGGGAATTTGTCCGGGGTAGTTGTCCTAGGGGGAATTGTCCTAGGGGGTATTGTCCTAGGGGGGAAATTGTCGAGGGGAATTGTCACTGGGGGTTAGTTGTCCGGGGGGGTAGTTGTCGCTAGGGGAATTGTACTCCGGGGTAGTTGTCATACGCGGGGTATTGTCCTAAGGGGAATGACTAGGGGGAATTAGTCCTGGGGTAGTTGTCCGCGGGTATTGTCCTGGGGAATTGTCATGGGATTGTCCTGGGGGTATTGTCGCGGGTATTTGTCCTAGGGGAATGTTCCTCCGGGTAGTTGTCTAGGGGGTAGTTGTCGCGGGGGTAGTTGTCCTAGGGGGAATTGATCGCGGGTAGTTTCCTGGGGGTGTTGTCCTAGGGGGGAATTGTCCTAGGGGGAATTGTCTGGGTAGTTGTCCTGCGGGTAGTTGTCCTAGGGGAATTGTCCTAGGGGAATTGCCTGGGGCGTAGTTGTCCTGGCGGGGTAGTTGTCCAGGGGGATTGTCCTAGGGGGGAATTGTCCTCGCGGGGGAATTGTCCGGGTGGTAGTGTCCGGGGGTAGTTTTCAGGGGGTATTGTCGCTAGAATCGCTCTGAAGTTTCATCTTTCAAATTCATGAAAAAAAATGAGTTTCGTTTATGCTTGAGGCGAACACGGAATATTTTTGTCGGGGGTTCAAAAAAAGCTTGCGCCAAATTCAAAGGGTATTGAAATTTTGTCATTATTCTGAATCAGGTACCATTCAGACTGATTGTTGCTTTGCACATATCAATAATTATGGTAGTCTTTTTGAGTCGATTTCCTATGATTCTTTTAATGATTTAATCAATCATTCGAACAATCAAAAAGTAATCGATCAATCAATAATTTATCCAAACTGACAATTAATTAATCAAACAATCAATCATTCAAAAAGTCAATCTGTCAATCATTCATTCAATCATTCGATCAATCAATCAATACATCAATCAAACTAACAATCAAACAAACAAACAAACACAGCAATCAATCAGTCAAACAATCAATCAATCAATCAATCAATCAATTAATTAACCAACCAACCAACCAAATCAACCCATAAATCACTCCTTTCTCAATTTAGAAATAAGCCACAATTAACCTCTCATTCGTGAAAAACACATTTTCTTTTTTACTGTAATAAACATAAGTAAAATAAGTGGATTCATGTTTGTTACTCTTTTTTATTTGCAGGCGTAACATTGGGTTTAAACTAAAAAAAAATGATAATGAAATCAAAATAATGTCCGTTGATTGTGTATGCTGCCTTTTTGCTTTCTGACTGCCAATTCAATCTTCGACGAATCCTCCCTCCCTTTCAACACATTTCCTCGCTCTTTGAAGCATGTCTCTTACTGCTCTGCGGACCATTTCTCAGTCTTGTCTTAGACTCTTAACCTCGGCAGTGATTCTCCTTCTCATATCTTGGAGATCTGTAGGTGGTGTGACAAACACCTTGAACTTCAAATAGCCCCACAAGAAAAAGTCCAGTGGTTTGAGATTGGGAGACCTCGGTGGCCGGTCCACAGGTCGGTTGAGAGCGATGACCCGCTCACCAAACAGCTCGGTCAACCTGTCTCTAACCATCCTACTCCTATGGCATGGGGCACCATCTTGAGCCCACCAGACTCTCCGGAATCGGCTGTTGCCATGGCGACGATACTACGCAAATTGGCGAGTGCAGGAACAACTTCATCGTTGATCATGTTGAGGTAGCTTTCACCGGTGACATTCTGGTCAAAGAAGACAGGGCCAACTATCGTACCATTTCCGATGAGACCCGTTCACACGGTTATCTTCATCCGACTGTCATTCCTCTTATAATCAAATGTTAAGGGTGTCTGGCCATGTGGTCTGTAGGCCCAGATGTTATGGGTGTTGGCAGTTGCATTCAATTAAAAACCCGTCTCATCTCCTATGACGAGGTCCTCGAACCTATCAGGTTGATCAAGCAGCCATCTACAGAAACGCAGACGTCTTTGGCGATCGCCTGGCCTAAGTTCATGGTGTTTTATCATCTGATATTGATGGAAATATAGGTCAAGGCGTGCTATTCTGTTGAATGTTGCAGAAGAGAGCCCAAGAGTGTTTTGACGAGACCCACCAGGATGATCTTGGATGGCTTTACGGACCGCGGCGATATTTTCGGCAGACCTTCCACTTCTTCGGCGTCCAGATCGACCACGATTGAGGTTGTGGCTGGTACCAGTTTCAGCATACTTCCCGATGCTTCTGTAAACCATTGATTTGGAAGGACGTCTTACATTGGGGAAAACTTCGCTGAAATGCCTAAGGACGTGATATAGAGGTTTTTTTGTGCGGTGATACTCTCTAACTAAGAACGCTTTGTACACCGGTGAACTGAGGTCTTGCCATGTTGCTGTCATGTACCTTGTGCCAAGGGGACATTGATTCCTTGCACATGTTAAATTGTGTGCTTGAAAGGAAAAAAAAATAACATAAAAGGAGTCATGTTTTTCAAAGGCACCATAACCTTTGTTGCACACAATGAAATGATTTGAATAAATTACAAGTTCTCCCCATTAATAATGCAAAAATTATTTCTAACAGGAAACGATTTATGTCTTTCAAACGCACCATGACCTTTGTTGCACACAATGAAAGGATTTGAATAAATTACAAGCTCTCCCATTAATAGTGCAAATCCCCTTACTTGGGTTGACAAAAAAAGGTTTTTTTTTAAGGTATGAAGGAATATTCAATACTAAAAGATAACATATTAAAATTAAGAAAACAAACAATACAAGTAAATAAAAAGATTGGAAAGGGAATTTTGAAAGCACATTTCGAAAATATTTGCAAAGATAATGAAAAGGTTAAGAGGAAGTCTGCTGATTAGCAGGAAGTCTAATCATCATATTTCTCATTTTCTGCCATTTTGACGCAAGCCATTTTTTGAACCCCCTACAAAATTGTTCAGTGTTCACTCAAGCATGAACGAAACTTATTTTTTTTTAATGGCATTTGAAAGATAAGACTTCAGGCATTTATTAACATCAAAATATAGACATAATGATTTGAAACAAAATTTTGATAGACTTTCCAAAACTCTCCCGTTTTATTGATACGCACTGTATGGCTCATTTTTAGAATACAAGTGAAAATTGCAATATACGGGAAAATGCCAATATTGTGTAATATGGCCCGGGATGAAAAGACATAGGACATAGTATGCAAAAAATGGCTTTTTATTTCCCACTAAAATACCTAATATATGTAATAATGCTGTTTCCTTGCACCTCATGTAACGACATTTTGTTTACGAATACAAATTATCATTTAATAACATACTAGAACAGTATTCATCCTATACAAAAACGGATGTTGTTCCTACCAACACTTCCCTACCCGGTTACTATGTTATGATATTAACCATGCATTAACTGAACACAAAATATATGCAGTGCAATATGTTACTTGTACATTTAAAAACATCATTGTTAATTGATTGAATTGTATAGGTTCATATTTGTAAAATTAGGTCTTGGTTATAAAGGAATCTGGATGGATAATGGTTCCCTTTTGAATATTTTTTTTCAGAGCCGTATACTCCCAAGGAAAGTGATTCATACGTTAGCAAAACAATAGATCATGAGGGAGGAGAATTACGCCTGGATGCTTATGGTATCATCCTTGAGGTTCCACATGGAGCTCTCGGCAGAGGAGTGGAAAAACGAGTGGCCCTTCGAGTACTGACTGAACCACCAAATGTGGATTTTCGAAACGATGAGATCATTTGTAGTTTCGGTGTTGAGTGCTCGCCTCGCGGGTTGAAGTTTCAGTCACCAGTCATGGTGACCATTCCTCATTGTGCTGTCATTAGCCATCCAGAATTGGTTGAAACTGTGCTCTATAAAGTACAAGGCGATTACGGCAAGGGTAAGTATGAATCTATTACATGTATTAGGAACGGTGACATTTTATAAAGGGGTGTGACTTTGAAATTGTTATTGTTATAGTATTTTATTACAATTTAATCGGTGAATTCATGAAGGGACGAAGTTCATATGTAAACAAGTGGGGAATTTGGCCCTTTGTGAATTCACCGATTCAATTGTATTCCATGCAATTGGTACACTTCTTATAAGAAAAGGGTAATTTAGATTAAGTTCATGTTTTGAAGTCGTAACAATTTGGATATAACCCGATTATAACATCCGTGTTAACGTTTGATACCTTCCTTTCATCACTGTACGGAAGATTCAAATTGAAGGTTTATATCATGGATGCAAACTGAAAGTAGTCATCATCACTGTATTGATTCAATATACAAGAATATGGAAAATATCACAAAATTCGTGCACGTACAAAACTAGAGCAGTTCGACTGCACGCAGTCGATGGGCATGCCTCCGCAGTCTGCACTCCCACCCAATTTCATTTGAATTAAAAAGTCTCGGCCCGTGGTAGTACCATGGTAGTATCATTGTAACATAGGTACCATGGAAATACCGTCCTGTGGTATTACCATGGTACCATCATGAATACCATGGTAATACCGTGGTTTATGTTTGTAAGGGTGTTCAACGCAGATATCAAGAAATTTAAAATTTGAGAGTGGATAAACCACAAAATATACTCCCTGTTCAACTTTTCAAGTTATTTTTTGATCACAATTATTGATTTTGCTTGAGACTTCAAACCCATTATATGAGAATTTACAGGTAAGACGACTTTCGCAAGTTGTGAAAATAAGCTAATATTGTGGAGCTTCAATTCAAAACACGAAACAGTGATATCTGAGCTACAGAGTTGTGCTTAAACCGACCCTAGAACAAAAAAGGTTGGAAAGTATTGCTGCCACTTGCAAGATATGCATGAATAAACATTTTCCACGGCGGAGGAATTAAAAATAGCCTAGATCTGCACACAGTAAGTCTATGGGAGGAAATGGGCATGGTGAATCCGGCAACCTGACTACTCATAGATTTTCAGTTTTTTAAAGCATTAATCAATCATTTTGAAATACATTTTTTTTTCTGGGCTTCATTTTAAGACACTGAAATCATGGAGAATTATGTAGCTCACATTTTTTTTAACTATGGTCATTGTTAGCCTGTGGCTTTCAGCAAGATGGTTACTTTTAGCGATATATCCGTAAATGACCATTATTTTCCATTTAAAGAATGGAATTATTCTTTTCTTAAAATACATTACAAACAAACGTTTTGCTGGAATTTTCCCAACAGGGCCTTGAAAATGGAAAATCACTTAATTCCTATTTTGAATCACTTTTGTTTCTCCCTTTTCACTGTTTGGTGGCAATAAATTGGGAAGAAGTTATTGCATTTATTTTGATAACATTAAAAATTCAAATTTTACATTATTAAACATGGCCCATGTTTTTGTGGTATTACATATTGCATATCACAGTCATCTTAACATGATTTTGAATGATTGTGAATTCATATCAAAGTACTTCATTTAGTACTCGTTTTAATCCACAGGTAACTGTAGGATAACGCGCACTGTCTTACCACACAGTGGAGTTCCATCTTGTAAAGTGAGTGAAGATGTTCTGAAACTGCGCATCGACCACTTCTGTAAGATGGAGGTAGCATTCAAGGGCGAAAATCATTCTTTGGAGGGAAAACTTGCAGCATGCAAACCGTATTTGCCAATGAACCTGCAACGTGGAAAAGAATGTATTCTGCGTATGTATCTGTATAACAAACTGAAGGGTGCATCTGAGGTAAGTCATGACATGTCTGATATACAAGTAGTTGAAGTAGAATTTGGCTCACGTGAAAATAAAATGTCATGTACTGTTGTAGAAAATTACAGGAATACCTCCATCCATCCGTCCATTAAAGGTTCTCATTACCACGATAACTTAAGGAAACGGTTTCGGATCAAGTATGTACTATAATACAACAATGGACTGATAAGATTTCGGAGTTAAAAGGTCAAAGGTTACATGGCCTAAAACCTGTCTTAGTTTGGCCTGTTCTGTGTTACCGCAATCTCTTAGCAGTTGATTACATTTTACTGTAACTCAGTCAAATGTGGGTTATGTAGTAATCATGATAGTAATAATATTAATAATAATTTATTTACCTAGAGAAGCTTATTAAAGTAAAAACACTACTCTCCCAGAGGGCCCTTTACTTATCAGTACCCCTATTTCCACCAGGTCTCTTCAAGTTTGGGAACAGCAGTGTGGATAAATCACCATGCTGAAGCGTAGCGAAAGTCGAACCCAGTCTTTCATGGGTGAAAAGCAAAGTAGAATGTACTACAGCATGACACCTTCACTAATTATGGATTATTTTATATGAGTTGAATGATCAAAGGTCACAAGCGCTCGTACTTAAAGGCACTGTATAAAAATGTTTCCAGTTTAAAAATAAAATCTGAGCTACATGATTCCCCATGCTACTAGTGTCTTTGATACAGTCTAAAAATGAAGCCCTGAAAAAAATTGCAGTGTAAAACAATCATTAAGTGCTTTAAAAAAGTGAAAATCATTGAGAGACCATTCCAGCTTTTCTCCATAGACTGCTGTGTTGCAGAATTTCCTATCGCCCGATATAAGATTAATGTGCCGATCTGTATCTGCACATATTGTACTAGTGACAGCATAACTGTCCAAACTTTTGTGTTCTAGGGTGTTTATTTGTCAATTCAAACACTGTCAGATATGTCAGATAGCAAAGTTCGACAATTTTTTTTAAACGGGTCTTCCACAGTGTTATATAGTGTCTTTACGAACGGCTAATCAGATTTTAATGTACCTTGGGTCAAGTATAAACTATGGGGTATCAGTGAACTGAATAGAATTTGAAGTTGAAATGTAAAAGGTCACGGGTCCTTGTATAAATCTTATATATATATACGGCATGATGGCCTATAGTGGTGAGAGCATCCACCTCACGATCAGAGAGTCGCTGGTTCGAGCTCCGGTTAGGTCTAGTCATGCGCTTGGCATTCTAGAACAAAGAAGGGTATTAATTAAATTAAGAGTGTTATCACAAAATTGGTTAACTCCATTGTAGGTACTCTGGAGAAAAATGCATTTCTTTTTCCAAGTTTGTACATGCGCCTGTGGCAAAATAAAAGTTAATCCCAAGATATTTTTTCATTGCATGTGGAATTTGGCTTTATTTCAAACTATCGCCAGGTGGGTTGGTGGTAAATTTGTTGACGTTGATAACTCAATTTTGGTGGAAATGGAGTTAACCCGTTTTGCGATCAAACTCTCCAAATATTGACTGGCCTTGAGGGAGATACAACATAATCTAGTGACGGCAATATATGATCTCCTAGAAGTAAGAACCGGTCAATATTTTTATTATTATCCACATCAGACATCTAGAGGACTGGAATTAGCCTTGCCTATGCCCGCAAATTGTTCCTTTTGCTCGCAAATCAATACTCTAATCATTTTCTTGCATGGTTAGCTTGCCATATTCTGATTGTTTCCGATTGAACCGTACGCCAAGCGCGTATAGCGCAGGCATTAAAGCGCTTCCCACAAGCAGGGGCATACTGACGTATACTGCACTTTCATTATCCTTTGAGTTATTTTGGAAACTTAAAATAATCATTACTACGTAAAAATATTTCAAGCAGAAAACGTTAAATTCCAGCTTTTTAAGGACATTGAATCACAGGAGCTTATTGAATGAGCAGAGAGCAGGTGAAGTTTTCAGACATGTCGGCTATGCCGGTAATGAACATTGATGACCTGCCTGGCTACGTTAGCGTAGGTCTAACGTTAATTAGCATCCGACTCTGCCAGACTATGAGAGAATTATGTCGCTATGAACATCACAGGGAATCATTGAGTTTAATATTTAAAAAATATATAGACCTCTAGATCTAGACGTATTATATTTTGAATTTTCCGAAGGTAGAGTCAATAAATAGATCCAAAAGACCATATCAACCAGGTGTACGTTAGGAGTGTTACAACCATCAGTAAAACTTAAAGGTAAGTTAATAGAAATTAATGATTCATTCATTAATCTTACCTTCAAATATAAGCTGTCCATCTATAAAAAAAAAAATATGATGTGTATATCTAGGGCATACGTTAAAATATTTTTTGTTTGAATGTTTGAGTAAGTTTTATTTTATGCATTTCATGTTTTATTTCATAATAATAACAAATATAACATAAGTAAGTTCACGGCCGTCACATGGCAAAAGGGTGTATCTGCAAAATACACATTCTTAGAAAAATCATTTGAAGTTTCAGCTGTTATCTTTTATGTAGAAAGAGACTTTTTGCTATGTTGATTTTTGTTTGATGTGTTAGATTATCATTTATTTCTCTATGAATTTTAATGATATGTAATTTTATATTTTCCTCAAAATAAGCATTTTTATGTAGATACAGCATTTTGCCAAGATTTTCCACTATCTACACTTGTCATTTGATCACGATAAATGGATGTATCTTCACTTACGTCCTACAATTTTTTATTGTGATATCATGGCAAAAGGGTGTATCTACACATACACCAATCGATTTCTGTAAACAAAACATGGCAAAAGGGTGTATCTGCAGATACACCGTTCGGTTAGGTGTATCTATCGTTAAATCACGGAACGGTGTATCAGTTCAATTTCAATGGCCAGGCAGTATCCCACAGACCAGGCATGTGTGATTTAAGTCACTAGGCTCAGTTTAAACAAAGAGAACGGAGATGCACTATGAAATAGGCCCCAATTAAATTGTGTCATTTTTCATTTACAAATTGACATTACATGCCAGCGATGCGAAAGCGGCTCACGAACCGGCCATGGCTGTAAACGAAGTTCGTTTTATATTTGACACACCGTGGAATATTTTTCATCTCGGCAATCCTGGCATTATTCAGATCAGTGCATTGAGTGCACATTTTAACGCTGCTTGTGCTTGCTTGCGCATCGCTGGTCGTTTGCCTCTAAAAACTCTTCATATGTTTACTAAATTTGGTGTGAAAATGCAAGTCATGTTGTGAAACACCCAAGATAAGTCAAGATGAAAATATTGCAATGCCAATTTTTGTTAACATTATCGTATTTGTGACAAAGCGATAAGCAGCTGATGTCCCATATAAAACGCAGATTGCTAAACAATGTAACGAGCGTACGCGCACATACGTGGCTTATGCCGAAGGGTTGGGTGATGTCGCGTTAGGGTGTGTCGACGTTAACGCGAAGATTCGTCCAAAGCCCCCCCCCCGCCGGTTTGGCCGAAAGGGTGCGTCAGGAGCCGCCACGTCGCGTCGGGTTGACTGGAACGCGACCTTTCGTCCAAAGCGCCCCTCCCCCACGGTTTAGCCGAAAGGGTGCGTTTTATTATAATAATAAATATAGGGTTTATTTTCAGTGTTTATAGAGCATTCACCTCTCCAGCTAGGCGGCCGGCCGGCCGGCCGCGCTGGACAGGGCACGGGGAACCAGCGCATATGGGGCAGCCATGCAGCGCGGCATTGATTTGCACGCACTGGGTGATTTCAGAAGTGGTGTTGGTGTTAGTGTTGGTGTTGAGTGTTCCTAACACCACCTAATCCGAGCAGCGAAATCACGAGCTCGGTTTAGCGGGCGCGTAATCCTTGGTGTTAGGCCGACCGGTGACGTCACGCGTTCCATCAATGATCGAAACAGTTTTGGCGAACATCAAATGTTCAAAGTTTGAGTGAAATTTGATTAATCTCATATCAAAACATTGATTACAAGCAATAAATATGTGTTTGGTCATATTCTTTGTTATTCAGTCTCACTTGTGAGGAACGGAAACTTGGTTTTCTCAGAAACGAGATTTTACGTTATACTCGCACGAGTCTCGCGAGGGAAATTGCCGCAGTAACATAGGGTGTAGACAACGCACGTTGTAAGGGAGAGTTACGGGCGCAGAGTGGAAGACTCCCGTTCTGGCCCCTAGCTAGGTTAATCGGTATACGCGGTATAGGCCTACAGTGCGTGCAAATCAATGCCGCGCTGGCGGCCCCATATGAGCTGGTTCCCCGTGCCCTGCCCAGCGCGCCTAGCTGGAGAGGTAAATGCTCTATAAACACTGAAAATAAACCCAATATTTATTATTATTATAAAACACACCCTTTCGGCTAAACCGGGGGGGGGGGCCGTTTGGACGAAAGGTCGCGTTCCAGTCAACCCGACGCACCCTTTCGGCCAAACCGGGGGGGGGGGCGGGGGCGGGCTTTTGACGAATATTCGCGTTAACGTCAACACACCCTAACGAGACATCACCCACCCCTTCGGCATGAGCCCACGTACGTAGACCATAGTACCGGTCGGTACGTCGTCGCGTACAGTATGTAGGCCGGGCCGCGAATATTTTATTTACACAACTGTTTGGCCATATCGGTTAAATAGGCTCTTCAAACGACTGGCAGCAAAGTCTGACGCAGGTATATCGCACTGACTTTCAGTGTGTTGTCGTGACTGCTCGTGTTGCATGCTGTGTATGCTGTATGCTATGCTAGCTGTGTGTTATGCATGCTGGATGATGCTGCACATGTAAATGCACAGTGTACATAATGCAGTGCTTGCAACAATGACCACAGTGCAACTTGTGTCCATTGCAATTGTATAAGTCTGATGCTTACCTGAGTCGCTTCTACTTTTTTTCGGATTTTCAGCTGACTTGGATGTATGAGATCCGTAGCCTATGTGCTATCCGACTGGTATAAAGGAAGATGCGACTGAAAATTTGAGACATTGTAAAGAACCTAATAACTGTATCTAATTATAACGCATCTCTGGCCGGAATATTCATTCTGCACGTTTCTACATCTGCAAATTATTATTACTGTCAAATAGTGGTTTAATTACAAGAAACAAATCAGTACATCTACTACACGT
>JZLH01S0315610.1:0-15155 GCA_001188425.1 Eucidaris tribuloides
TGAAGAGGTTATTTTGAATAAAGTGAACTCTCGTTATAAGGAACACTGATATTGTAAAGTCCCATTATAACGAACTTGATATTTTTAGCGATACTGATATATCAAAATTTTGATATACCAAACTGATTTCTTGCAGTCCATAGGTGTTATAATGAGAGTCTACTCTTCTGTTGTTTTTCTGTGTGCATTTGTGAAGTGTGTGGGATGTGCAATTGATGGTGCCTCAGTAATGTTGTGCTTCAAACAAACAAAACACACACAACCAAATAACTTGATGGAATGGTTCAGAAACAAAATCAAATTTATGTATTCATTAATCAAATGCAAACAATATTAAATACAGTTTACATACTTTCCTGTGTTTGGTGATTATGGTGCTGCTGTAAGAAGTATGTAAATGTGTGAATTAAGTGCTTGGTGTTTGTTATTCATGGTACATCAGTGCAGGAGGGCATGTGTTAACGAACAATACTCGATAGATTGCAAAGGCAAGTTCCATAATGCCACAACACATCTATTTTTAAAACAAAACTAAATCTCTCCTTAAATGGTTCAGCAATACTTTTTTCTTCAAATTTTTCCATTCATTCATCAAATACAAGCACTGCTAAATACAGTACACACCTTACTGGAATATTTAATACACTATTATTGAAATTCATCCAGTTCATTAATTTATCAAATACACAATGGAGAAGATCGAAGAAGGAGAAAAAAAAAACATTTGTATAGCGCCTAGTATCAAAGTTTTATATGCTATTATCCCAAATAATTGACAGAATCACTGAAAAAATGTCCCGGGAAAATGTGAGTTCTAAAAAGTGTTTTAAATGTTTCAAGATAAGGGGCTTCACGAATGTAGAAATGTGGGTGATTCCAAAGTACAGGTGCAAGAATAGAGCATATGATCGCCGTATTTTGACATATTTCGTGGTCCGTGTTACCACAGCAATTGCTACAATAATTGCTTTTAACAATAAATGGTTTAATAATGATAGAAGGAAAACTCAAAACCACCAGTATACCAACTACCAGAGGGCTATCGACGACCAATCTGATCAACGCGCATATGTGCAAGCCGTGAATCGAACGTGAATGGTATTGCTACCCAAGATGGCGCGCGGCCCTGTGCGGTGGCGACACCGCTCTGTGCGTATTGTGAATGCCCGCGATCGTTCTATGTGGTCAGTGATTGTGACTGCATAGGTTGTCAAGCACTCCCAACTTTGCGAACGAGGATAAGACGGAGTGACATTCCGGCCACGTAATTTATTTTTGCACACGGTGAAAGACCCCGGTAGTTTGTACACTGGTAAAAACGTACTTGGTCGCGACATTGTAAATATCCTTCATAATTGATTAATTTTCTCAAAAACGCGCACATGGTATTAGGAGACGAAACCCGAATTACGGGTTTAGTAATATTTAAATAATCATTATTAGGGATTTGTAAAATACCACTGATGGGACTACGGAAACCCACTATAATGGTCTTGCCCAACGGTCCAAAAATGACGTAGGATAAAAAAATGAAGACTCATCAGTGCCACTCATGGTAATAACTACACTATTTACAGTTTGAAAAACATCATCACAGCAAGACCCATTTTTTGTCTGCATTGTAAGATCACTTCACTGGTTCAAAATAGTTACATCCATGTCGATGTCCAAATTCTCCCATGTTCACATCATTCTTGGTGCTATTATTCAGTTGACAGATTCCACCTTCGTAGTTGAATGACTTACATTCCTCGAGACTCAAACATTCAGCAGCACACTGTATCTTACTCCTTGTTTGGATGCTCCTCACCGCATGGTCCATTAGACAGTGATCTTTCATAGGGGTACCATCGGCGTCTCTCACCAGCGAATACAAACTGGATTTGCTTCGTTCGATTGGTTCGATTGTGGCAGGAACTACATTGGAAAGCAAAATTATTGCACACTCATATAAACACAACAAAAAAGTAACTACCCCCTGTTTCAAAATACTATAACTTTTTAAAGAAACAGTTATGAGCAAAGTGATTTGGCAGGGGTGTTTCTGCACTAATTGATCAACTTCTGTGGGAAAATGTGATTGATCCGTCAATGCATGCATGAGTGAGTATATATTAAAGGCAAAAATCACTTTTCAAAAGTCACAAGGGTCATTTTGGGGGATTTGTGATACAGGATTTTAACAAATTCTATTTCATGTGAATGATTTAGCGCTATTTATGTTATCCATCTATCGTTTGACCCCTTTACACCTCTTTTGGCACCTTTCGCATTTTTTCGCGCTTCAGTGAGCTCAATTTAAAAATTGCCATCCTTCCTCAATTTTGAAACTGTAAAATCCATTAAGTTTATTGAAAAAAATGAAATCCTTTATTTTTTTCACAGGCAAAGTGTATATGTAACATGTTGTATGAACATAATGGCAGTTAGTGTAACCACGTCATAAGGTTGAGGAGCACACTCTTAAAATAACACAAAATACCATTGTGTTACCTATTATTTTGGCAAAGAGATGACTCACGGCTGACTTTTGAAAAAAGTGGCTGTTTTTGCCCTTTACTGACGATGACTCACTCTGCGCGGCTTGGACGGATCAATCACATGTTTCACAACATAGGTTAAGTCAACTGAGTTGCTAGAAATTCACTCCCTGCCCAATTATTTTCCGAAAACATATTTTGTTAAAAAAGCTATGGTAGTTTTGAAAAGGGGGTAGATTACTTTTTTTGCTGTGTGTATGATTAAACTAGATAAATCAGTTGATATAATGAATCAAATTAATATTAATGGTAATTAAATGAATAAATTAATTTATAGTATCGTTCGCCCTACATGATACAACATGTGCAGTAGTCCGATATTCATCTGAGCCCACTCAATACCATCATCGGTCATCCGGGATGGTCATCTGCATGCCAGGTTGAACATGCATTTTTTAACACTTGTAATAGGCACACCATGCGCTTTCAAACAAGCAAGCAGAACAAACCAAACATTTTTTTTTTACCGATAACACTCCTTTCTGGGAATAGAACTACAAAATAGTTAGGTGCCCTTCCTAAATAGTTCAATTCATCGTTCTCCCGCCACTAATTTAAACAAGTAACAGGAACAGACAAAAAATAAACAGAAAACAATCTGAGCTGTCCTAGTTTATTTGATGGGAATGTTGACCGCCTTGGGGAGACGGTGTTGTACAAAAGGCAAGTAAATGGCATTTGTTAGGAGAAATGAGTAGCATGACCCACAGAACCCTGAAATATGCTGCCTTATTACTCAACTAAGGTGACATGGTTGTGTCCCATGAAGTATATATTATGACCCTGAAAAAATGAAGAAAATGCGTTTCGTGGGTGGGAGCTGTACATGTAACTGGGTGATCTGACAAGCCGCGTCGGTCCCTAAACTGGTTATATGATCTGGTCATATATTGTACACATATCAGACATTACCCGCACAGGGGCAGACTTGAGCAGGGGGGCCGCCAAGGCGTAATTCTTAGGAAGGATAAAGATCTTGGGGGGGGGGAGCCGCCTCTGAATGAAAGCGTGAGAGCTGAAGGGCATGTGTCTTCTCCTGATATTCCGGTTTACGAATATATTCAAATTTTTTGCATACTTTTTAAAACAAAGGTTGTTCTTGACAACATGAAAGCTTGTCTGAGGCTTGCCAGACATAGCGAGCGAAGTAATAAATGCATGCTGAATGGAATACAAGTATTGTAGTTCATTCATTTATAGCAGGTTAATGGAATACACTTTACTATCCTGCGGAAAGAACATCCATACATTTAAATCACAAACATGCTCTATTCATGCCAATCCATGTGAAATAGGCCGTTTTCGTTATCATTTGAAATTTCATGCAATGCCTTTAAACAAAGGTTTTCTCTGAAAGCTTGTCGAGCTTGTCCGACATAGCAACAAATAACATACAAACTGGTTTCCCAGCAATTGAAGTAAACAGACGGATAGGCACTGACCAAATAACGCTCTAGAAAAAAAATGATTTTTTTTTTTTTTTTTTTTTTTTTTTTTTTTTTTTTTTTTTTTTTTTTTTTTTTTCTGTAATCTTTAGATTGGTATTGACAAATAAAATTACAAATTGATTAAGATGACTTGTTCAGGAGAAAACACATTTGTTCTCCAATTTTTATTTGCGCGTTGATGAGATAATCGACTAATTAGTAAGGCAAGTTCCTTAGTCCCATTCGTAGAAGAAGGAATCACCGTCAATACCGATTTCACAGACACGGACATTACTCGCAAGATCGGTTTTTACAGCTATGTTATTAATAATTAGTGTCTGTGGCACTACATTAATTCACATCGGAATGTACTGGACTTGCCCTAAAGGGGCAGGTTAATGGAAGAGTGGACTGTATTGGGCAAAGCTTCATATCGTGGCTTTTCGTAGTCCCATCATTGGTATTTTACAAATTCCTGGCGATGATTATCCAAATATTTTTAAAGTGCTATTTCACGTTTCTTCTCCGAAAACAATTTGCACGTTTTCGAGAAATCTAATTAAATATGATGGTTATTTACATTGTACAAACTACCGGAGGACTTTCACGGGGGACTTTCACCGTGTCCAAAAATAAATTACGTGACTGGACTGTCACTCCGTCAAACTCCGCAAACTAGAGATTGCTTGACAACCTATAGTCACAATGCTTCTGTGAATCCGGAGATGTTTGGAAACTGAATAGGAACTTTGGCATGTTTGGTAAGGCATTTGAAAGCAATCTTTCTATAAAGTATTGGAGGACTGCGTGAATGGCTTTTGTTGAATTCATTCAAAAGAATACCTTCACCCGAGTACATTCCGATGTACATCTATTGCAGATTGACAGGCCTTTAATATTGATAACATAGCCGTAAAACCGATCTATTGAGTAATGTTTGTGTCTGTAAAATCGCTATTGACGGTGATACCTTCTTCTACGAATGGGACTGTGGAACTTGCCTTACTAATTAGTCGATTATCTCATCAACGCGCAAATAAAATTGGAGAACAAATGTGTTTTCTCATCGTAATCAATATGTGATTTTATTTTCCAATACCAATCTGGAGACTACGGAACTTTTTAGAGCATTATTTGGTCAATGCCCTACAGTCTATACCTTGTCTATTTGTTCCCGGGAATGAAGCATCGATAAAATTATGAAAACGGCTTATTTCAAAGAGTTCCAGACACAAATATGGAAAACGTACCAATGGATTTTATTCATAAACATCAAAAGAATTGGAATGAATTAATAACATGGAAGTCTAGGATCAAAGATTCTCTAACTATTTTTGATATTGTGAAAAAATACACTCATAAAATGTTAATACTTGCATTCACAAATTGCATCCAGAACAGCTATGTTTGATAAGCCTCATGCAATTCTCGTGCAAGCTTTCACTCAGGGTGTTTGGGCAACTTTTGTTTCAAATATATGCAAATATATGCATACAATCTGATTGAATGTTAGTAAACCAGTCAATTGGGAGAATCTTCATTCAAACTTTTCGTTCCAACATTCGAAATAATATGCAAAAGTCTGTAGAGTTACGTTGTAATAATTATGATTGAGAGGATGATGTGCTTATAACACAACGTTTCAATTCTTGTAGAACTGTTGAATCAATGTTTATATTGTTTACCCTTCATTTAATTCCTTTAATTCAGAAGACGATATTTCTTCAAATTTTATTCTTATGATGTCTGTTTCATTGTATGCCTTTATAGAAACGTTCCAGTCAATACTCACTATTGTTAATGTACTGATTTCTTCATACAGCGTCTGATATTAGGACTGCAAATGGAATATTCAACTTTCAAAGTAGGCCTAATGAGTATTGGTCTTGCGTCTGTCACCTCCAACGCGTAACAGATGATACCTTGGTATTAGGATTATCGGAAAATGTTTAACTTTTAGGTTTAAGACACACTTCCGACATGGAATAACAGTTTGTGACAGTGTGTATAGTGATTTATTTTCCCAATAGAAACCAAAGACTTCCAGTTATGTGCTCCGGCAGTAAATGCAGTATATACCAGGGATGTAGTCGAGGCCTGCCGTTCCGAGTCACGAGGCCGCTGGAAAAATATTGTTCCCATAGACTTGGTATACACGTGACTCGGTCCGAGGCCAAGACCAAGGCCGGCAAAATCCGGCCTCGAAGCCGGCCTCGACTACATCCCTGGTATATACTACTGGGAATTTTTTTCTCCTATTATGTGTTTTTAGATAGAGCTAAATCATTCGATCGATGCCCTAAAAGTCACATGCATTGACATTTCGATTAAAAAAAAAAAAAGATAGTCGGGGGTCACAAACTTTTCTGCTTCTTGATAATAAAAAGCATATAATCATCATCATCATCATCATCATCATCATCATCATTACAAGTATAAGCAACTTTATTGAGTTTGATGTATTTTTCTGAATATCTGGCATAACAATATCATATTTTGTGACTAATGCATGGATTCGCCAAAGAGTAGGGGTTACTGAAGAGGAAAGCCTGATCGTGCAACTGAGGAAGAGAAAAGTGTCAAAGTACGGACATTGGAAACGGCGACCAGATAGTTTAGTGCAAACAACAATAGAAGGAGAGGTAGAAGGGAAGGCCAGGCCAGGACGGAGGAAGACAGGTTGGATTGACAACATCAGGATGTGGACAGATGGTGGAATGGCTGTAGCAAAAGAGAACGCTATCAAGAGAATGCCGACGGTTCTTTGAGGACTATGGCAACACAGCAGCAGCAGCATTTTGTGAAATATTGATGAAAGATTTGTCCGATCGACCGAAGCTACATGTATACTTGGGCTGTAATTACCTTCGCAGAGCGGATATTCGACTACCACACTTCCATGACATGGTTCATCTCTCAGTTGACTCGATGATGCCTCATACACTACACAGTCATCCTCGCCATATGAACTATCACCATTATCTGGCTCAAGGTGAACCCACCATCCTAAACATTAAATGGAAATGTAATTACAAGGGTTATTGTTGCATGGTGTCCATGCCCATAATATTCTACAACAACAAATTATTTGGGTGTTTGATACAATGCCTTTTCAATACATTATGCATTAAGTAAGCAAACAGCAATCCCCAGTATATACACATGTAGTGTAAAGATTTAGATAATATAATAGTAATAACTGTACTAGTTCCCTATTTCCTTTATGGTCGATTGAATTTAAAACGGGTTCAACCTGCATCTAGCTTCTGATAGAATTTTAAATTTAATTTAGTTAATTCAGAAATTGTCACGACATTTATCACACCTAGATTCCAACTCTCCCGTTTTCGGCGGCAGATCTCCCGCTTTGAGTCCATTTTTACAAAATCTCCTGCCCTCCCGCTTGAATTTTAATTTCTCCCGCCCTAGCTGTGTTTCTCCTTTTTTTCTCCTGCCCAACCACCTTTTTGAAAAGAAATGAATCTGAATCAGTGGTTTTGACCTCATTTAGTGTTGTCATTTGTTATAAATGATAAGATAGCACCAGAGAGCTTGTAAAACCCTAAAAATGGCCTCCGGCCGCAAGGAATTTCGTGTTTTGCGACGGTGATGTGGGCTACGCGCACATTGAGTCACTCCCGTTTGCTCGGCGGGAGAACCTCCCGCTTAAGAGGTGTTTAGGGTTGGAGTCTCTGCTGGTTGCAAATTATACAAAAACGGCCTAGAAATGTACTTCGTTCAACATTCACCACATTTCAATTCCGAATTGGATAGGCCCACGTACAATCAATTTCATGATATTGTGCTTGAACTTGAAGATATCGCCTGACTTGTAAGGTGAAAAGACCCTTTATCGACTGGAAGGTCATGAAGCCGAAAAACCCTCAATAAATCCCCCTTATTTTAAGCTGACGCTCATTTAATTGAACTACCCTGGATACAAGGGTAATTCCCATACTCTGGATGTATCGTCCATGTCAACTTATTTTTTTTATTTAATTTATTTTTCGTTTCCAACATTGCAACAGAAATAATTTTGATAATCATAACATATCTATTACATATACTTGGTCATAATTACCATTATTTACATTGAAGTTATCCTTTATACAGTTTTGTTTTCAAGAAATGCATACATTACAATAAAATATTTATTTAATGTAATTGACAATACACAGTGACACCAATCGTCCGTTTTCTTTCAATGATATAGGATATGAACAGACTTCGTAATTAATCATAAGAAGCCCAGGGTCAAAACGAAAGTTGGTAACGGAAGGAGACAGCTAAAACTGAGGCTAGTTGGAGGCAGGGTCCTCAAAAGCAGTTACAAAACATAGAGACAAAGAGTATGAAAATACATATTTTTTACTATTCGCTCAGGGAAAAAGTGAACAGAAGAACGACAGAAAGACTGAAACAGACAACTAACCCGCAGATGATCATCTTGAAGAAAATCGTCGTGTCTCGCGGTGTAAAGCCGCCTTTGTTTAATGATCTCCTTGAAACTACTTTTTTTATGGTCAACGCTATATTAAAGGCATCGTATAACAATGTTTCCAATTTAACAAATCAGAAGTACATGATTCCCCATGCTATCAGTGTCTTTGATAAGGTCTAAAAATGAAGCCCTGAAAAAAATGTGGTTCAAAACGATCTTTAAGTGCTTTTAAAAAGTGAAAATCATTGAGTGATCATTCCAGTATTCTTCCATATACTTGTGTATTGCAGAATTTTCAATCAGCTGAGAATAATTTATGTGCCGATTTTTGTCTGTACATAGTTTGCTAATGACTGCATCAAAGTTTTGTGCTCTAGGGTGTTTATTTATCCATTCAAACACTGTCAGATATGTCAGACAGCAAAGTTTGACAATTTTTAAATGGGGCTTCCACAATGTTATATAGTGCCTTTAAAAACCAACTCACCACTCGAAACTGCTAGTTGTGTTCCATCCATACACTGAAAGGTTCCTTCCACATCACGATCATCACATCCAATCCAAACACGATCGATAGACTCGAACTCGTTGAGATCGGAGTGAGTATTGATGAAAGATGACACAGCATCGAATTCATCTTGAGAAGATGGCACATATAACTGTACGTCTGGTCCAGCGCAGTGTATATTTATCGAATCAGTGAGGGTTCGTTTCCAATTAAATCCGAATTTGTAACAACGATCTTCATGACCCCACCAACCGTCCGGACATATAAAGTTGACTGATGGATGACGCGTTTAAAACAATAATGGAAAATGGTGTTAATCGTCTAGTCTAGAAATGGATAATATAACAAGACAAAATAAACATATAATAATAATATTGATTACAGAAATTATGACAAAATGTCAAGCAAGCAGATAAAAAATAATTATGCAAAAATGCTTTTTAATTTCTTTATAGACATTTGTTAATGTATGAATGTTTATTTTGGTGCATGATTTATACGCATGATATATGCGAGAAATTGTCCATATTTACATAAAATAATTGTTTTGTATATTTTGTGTGATTATACTGATGAAAGTTATGTTCGGTTCAAATTTCAATATATCAATCAAACGATTAAATCACTATTCGCGTAATGTATCGCAATGTCATAAACAGGCATTTATACACAAATTTAAGATATATTATAACCATTTATATTTCCAATGTTTCCAACAATCATAATAAACCACATTCAGTAAATCAGTGAGATATCAAAAGTATAAAATGCGGTACTATGAAAGGTTGTTTGCAACAACAGTCAAGATAAGAAGAACAATTACAGAGTAAAGTGATAAGACTTAAGTGAATTGCTTTAAAAACTTGTTGAATCATTATTTGAGTTGATATGTGACCAAAATATGAAACACAGATTGTGTACATAGTTTGCAGATAAGTGATACGATATTATGTTTTGCTGACAATGCTCCGGCAATGAAGATTTTGGGTTATCATTGGGTTTCTCTTCTTCTATTGTACTGTCCAACATTCCAACATGGAACAAACCGGTTGGGTCGAGAAAGGCATAAATTTAAAACAATATGCACTGAATGCAATGTGTCCCAAAGAATAATGCATGTAAATCCAGTGGCGTCGATCGGGTGTGTGTGTGTGTGGGGGGGGGGGCTGGGGTGGTGGAGGGGCATTAGCCCCCTCCAAAACGTAATGCAAGATTATGCTTAAAATGCAGTGCAAGGCACTACAAAACCATTAAAGGCATCGTATAACAATATTTCCATTTTAAAAAAAGGGAGCTACATGATTCCCCATGCTACTAGTGTCTTTGATAAGGTCTAAAAAATGACCCTTGAAAAAATTAGAGTTTGATCTTTAAGTGCTTTAAAAAAGTAAAAATCATTGAGAGATCATTCCAGTATTTCCCCATGGACTATTGTGTTGCAACATTTTCATGTGTCAATTTTGTTTTTATCTGTACATAATTTACAAGTGACAGCATAACTGTCTGAAGTTTTGTGTTCTAGGATGTTTATTTGTCCATTCAAACACTGTCAGATAGCAAAGTTTTACCATTTTTTTTTAAAACTGGTCTTCCACAATGATATGTAGTGTCTTCAATATACACATACTACTAAACATATGTAGTTTTCAAATTGCAATTTTGCGCGCGGAGCGCGCCGAAATTCTGACATTTTTTCTAATTTCACCCAATCCGGAATATGGATCGACGCTCCTGAGTAAATATATATATCTCGCAATTTAGTGTGCTTATGCGTTTGATTTATATTGTAATTAACATCATTTTTTTCTTTGTGGAAGTGTTGATTTTGGCTGTAATACAAAAAGTGGCACAAATGGTATCTTGATCGACTGCACAAAATTTATCAGAACTCTTGATTGACAAAAGTAAATTAGATAAAATATAATGTATCAGAAATGATAATTATCTTGATTATGTGATACCACTTACATGTTACCTTATCAGAAAATTTAATACCTAAAAAATTCTGCCCATTTTTTAGACATACTGTATTAAACATCGATAGATGTGTTAACAATATACATGTGTTTCCCATAAAAAATATAGCGAAATGTCGCGTTGATTGCGTTTCTCACTTAAAACCACAGAACTCAGTTTACAGATCATTGGCGTTGGAAATTGGCAATTAAATGACGAAAACTTTCTGATATTATTAAGCACAAACGACGTATGTTTCGATATCTCTTCGATATTTCGCAGCATCCTATAATCACAATATTCATTATTCAATTTGATTTAAAGTCCAAATTTCATGGCAATCGCCATGTGTATGGCTTTAACCCATTTGAGTTTATATTTTGTCTTTTGTTCTGCCAGTGTGTGTATATGCATGTATGTTGTGTGGTAGTTTCTATCCTTGAGATTATGTCTACTGTTGGTGTTCTTTGCTGTTTTTGCGTGGTAGGTTTTTTTTTTTTTGGGGGGGGGGGTTCTGATATTATCAACACTTTTGCCTTATCCCGTTTGCAGCTTTTGGGTCGTTTTCGCCACAGGCACTTGCGTTTATACATTCTTCTGTATTCAAATCAATTTTGTACATATTCAGTGAGGTTAATATTGTATTTTTTATGTTTGTTTCATCTGATACCTGTAAAATGAAGAAAATAGATGTATTTGCAAACAGAAAACAAAGAAAGGGATGTGATTAGTTGCATATGTATACATCACTTATCAATAAAAATGCATTCCATTTAAGTGAACACATTAGGTTTGTATTTTGTTCTTATTTTGAAAAAAATATATATAAAGACTTAAGCTGTGGTATAATCTATATACTTTCGATATGCAGTGTATTTCTATTAGTCTTTATATCCCGCTTGGACGGCGTTTCAAGAGTGTCAGAGTTCATTTTTTGCCTTCTAAAATCTATTATACTCAACTAAAAGTTTCTGATTGAATTCTACGTAGCTCGTGATCAATATTACGTAAATATATAAATGTGAAAGGCAACATTACCGGAAACGTGATCATCGTAACTAGGATTGGGGTTACATTGACTACGTTTGATGTCATGTTGATTGAAAACACGAGTTGATTGAACCAAGAGTGAGTTGGTGGTGGTACATACAAGTTAAGAGTTCTGTAAAAAAAAATCACTTAAAAGTATACCGTCTTAACACGGATTTATTTCAAGTTGTTGCAAAGAAATTCAAAAGCTGAACTGTTGTAAATACAGTAAAAAAAAACACAGTTGACTTGCATTGATTACTGACGTAAAGACAGATATGAAAATTCACTGATTTTATTTGTGGAATCGACAAATTAACAGTTCCCCCCTTTCAACCTGATAAAATCGAAATAGTTCTGCTAATAATTCTGATAGTTATTAATTAAGTTCAATCTGATAAATGAATCAGTTCTGTTATGTTTTTTTCTTACCTGATGCGCACAGTTGTATCACTATTTTCAGCAGCACGGCCACAAAAACGAACCGACACATTTTCTCACCCGATCGAGACAGGTGGGTCGATTCTTGCTCGTCGTAAGGTTCCGTGAGATTTGTCAGGCAATATGAAACAGTTCTGTACTTGGCATTGGAGTATATTTTTCTATCACGACGAATACAACAACTTCATTGAGCACCAAGCACCGGTAAATCTGCGAACAATTGAAACGCGCCCATCCACGTAATTGCGAGATATGTGGCAGAAAGAGAAGGTTTTTATTCACCAATCCGATTTCATAAATATTGAAATTAAATTAGCCTTAACCAACGTGGGACATTAAGTATATTGTATTTGCGTAATGGTTAAATGGACCAGTCCGTGTTAATCGCAACGAAAAATTAGACCACAGCGTAATGAATAGATCTGGCATGGACATCTAACAAAAAGCATGGACATGGGGAAGCTGCTTCAAAAGTGGGGTTTCAGGGGTAAACTGGATAATAATTCAACAGAGGGAGTCAGTTTGTTAACTATTTTTCGCAGACGTATTTTAAAATCGGGGTTATTCCACCTCCCTGAAATTTTCACGATAAACCAACGTACAACTATCCATCCACTCCGCCTCACTGATAAATTTTATTGCGCCAATTTATTTCGTTATATAGTGTGACCACTAAATCTAATTTGCAAATAACTATTTTCAACCTAATCTACCAATTGCACGCACAAAATATCAGAGATTTGATGTTGATTGTCATTACAAAATTGCTAAATCAGTTCGTTATTTATAATAATACAGCAGTGCATAAAGTGTTTGGGACTCATATCTGCACGACGTATAAAAAAATTCAATAACCACACTGAATTCAACTGTTCAAGGTCGCTTTCTCAATTTATCAGTGTATTGTTATTTAGTAGTAGACCTTTAATTTCACCAGTGACTAATATTGTAATGGAATGGTCAAATGAAGATAACTTCATACAGTACAAGGAGAATTGCGGTGAAAATGTTTTTATAAGCAATCTTGTCTAAAAAGCTAAATCATACTTCAAATTGGACGTCTATTGACTTGCAAGAACACGAGACTGGTGATTAGTCCTGTTGCAGTTTTCGCTATCGTCATCGTCTTCGTCGTCGTTGTCTGCCTTTGATGTTGTTGACGATGATGTCGTTCTTGATTAAGGCCTTGTTGTCGTCGTTGATTCTGCCGTCGCCGTCCTTCTTGTTGTTGTAAACAAGCGATTATCCTGGATTACGACAAATCAGATCCCTCACCCTTGCGATCATTTGGCTCTCGCACAATGATTTATCTCTAACGGGATTTACAAACGACCTACTGGTAGCTCTAGTTGCGAGGATTTGCTCAACCTCAGATACACCTTTGCAGAACGAGCTCCCAGCGAGCACCTACATCTCATAATTTACCGTTCACGAGCGCACACTTTCCCATCTCAATTTCTGTCATGCATGCACACCGATGATTAGTTTGGGTAGCATTACTCTTACCGCTCTTATTTACTTAAAGGGAAATTTCCCATGCGGATATCAATGATAACATGCCGAATAGTTTTAGAAACCCAATAATAAGAATTTGAGCAAATTTATATGATACTTAAAAGATTTTATTTTTTGATAAAATGCATATGTCACCATTTCCAGGTTGCATCTGCTCAATGTCCATATTTCCCCCGTTTTCAGTGCTATATTAGTAAGGCAATTGACTTGGCTCTTTTAAAAGTCATGTTGCTTCATTACATTTCTTGCATACCTGAGTAACAAACAAAAGAAATTAAAACTTTTCATGAAATATGTTCAAAGTCAATGGAGAGTTTTGCTGCAGCACAGTTGCCATCTAGAGAGGGCGACATGTGGATTTTATCAATCCTACGCAAAAATATATATATATATTCCTTGACCGGCTTATAAAAATTTGCTATAAAATCCAATATTCACAGATTCTAAATTGAGTGCTTAGTGAACTCAACTTACTTCTAACGTGCTATATCACTTCTGGATCGACTGAATTTGAATGTAGAAATCAATAATAATTTCTTGGTCACTGTATTACTTTTACATTTTTGTCTAATGCGGTAGTAACGCAAGTTTATCTGCAAGTCGATAGTTTATTCACCATGTTACTCTAATTTTGTGTTAAAATCAATGATATCGTGATATCGGAAATAAAATAATGCTGCTTCAAATGTCCCCCCCCCCCAAAAAAAAAAAAACCCTCAGTATTCCATTGTGCTGCTTATGCAGTGTCTGTTTTTTCCATGCAGTACAATGAGTTCGATTGTATTGTACATAATGTCACCCCTTCTTTAGTAATGTAGGAGTCTATGACGTCATCACAACTGGTGCGGCCAATCAGCTTTAGTGGTGGTACTACCCTGGCAACCAGAATGCAGTCGGTCCAGGATTAAGAATATTAAATTATTATATAATACTATTTCTTATTAAGTAGATTATTGGTAAACAACATGAAATGAATGATATACTGTACGGTATAATTATATCGAAATTTCACTGGCAGGGACAGAATGTTATGATATTCACGAAATCTAATTGGTAGAGTGATGGATATATCTTTAAATAAACAGATACAAATAGACGTTGTATGTTGTTTATCTCCGATATTTATTGTAATAGCTGTTAAAGATATAATCAATTTAATATTCAAACACAAGTACAAATAAAGATTTAAGTACACATGCATGTGAACTGATGATCAGCCACTGTCTATAAGTAGAATTCAAATCTTTTAAAATAAACTAAATACACTCATGCTCATAATTATGGAATACTTAAAAGAC
>JZLH01S0315644.1:1974-17367 GCA_001188425.1 Eucidaris tribuloides
TGACTATGAGTAGAGAATCATGCGTACTTTACTTCGTTATACATCGCTGTCCATTACACTTGCACATGAGCTGATCAAACATGCCCAACAAACACTTGCTCAAATTTTCCCTTAAAATGTCGATTTTTGTCCGAAAATTGCGATGTCGCCAGCGATTTTTTTAGAAATGCGCCCATGCTTAGCACCTGCTGCTATAGCCGAGGGGCGTTTTCACAAAACCCCCGCTAACAAAACGGAAAAGATCAACGAAATTTGGACCGTTTTTACATAACCGATATCACAACACTATGCTCTATCATGCCACCGGTAGCGCCTGCTAAGAAAAAATAAAACAGCGTTAGCCAATCCGCGATCAGGATTCTCTGCCTGCATTCGCGATGCGTAACGGCTCTATCAATCGACCCGCCCGCAGCTGCACAGACACGCATCGGAGAGCCGCTGGGATCCCCGCCTGTTACGGCCGTCCACCTGAATGCCGGTTACCCAGTTATGCCGCTGTACGTGCGCTGCGCGCACGCCGGCGCGCCAGCATACATAGAGTTTTGGAACCATAGGGTCGATTGACGGCATACCGGCCGATTCTTGGGCACAATAATACGTTATCCGATCGAGTTTCTTTATACTTTATTCCAGCTTCCGAAGTTTCTTTCCGCAGATTGGAGAAAGTAATACATATACTATATATTAATCATGTAATAACTTTATCAAATAGTAAGTATAGAGAGCAATTAATGCAAAAGTGATATAAATATAATAATAAATAATATAATATAGTACTAAACTTAAGTAGGCGAGTTCGCACGCTTGGGAGCGACCCGGCTAGTTGAAGTCCGTGTCTTTACGATCGCTGCCGGTAGCCTGATGGTTTGACCGCCTGTTTTCTGGCAAGACATGATTTATTTGTAATTTTTTTGTGATGAAAAATAGTACTTCCGTGATTATGAATCAGTATTTTTTACATTGTCAATGTATTGTAGTTTTAAAAGTCCTTTGTTTGCTTTTAAAAGTTTTGTTTGTTGTTTTTTGTTAGAAAAGGAATTTCAAACTTTACCCATACAGTCGCCACGTCAGTGAAGTCTCGGTGGAACAAACTTCGCGGGACTTTTGTTTTTTTATTGTTGACGGGCAACGTGCCGGTGCGCTCTAAATTCAAGCATTGGTATCAACGGTGGAGTGCGGCGTGCGATTTCTGCCCGTGCGCTGTGGTATGACCGGCGAGGGATGTTCCCGCATTGTACAGGGGAGATTGTCTGGCTCACGGTTGCCGAGCTATGGGCTAGAGTAAAGGGACCCTTGAATCGCACCGTCGCCAAGAAATTCGACCACACGGGTAATAAAAATATTTTTTTGCATTGGAAAAACTCTATACATCGTATCCCCATACACTTGCACCATGTATATACACACTCTCATACTGATCAAAACATGCCACAAACAATTGCTCAAATTTTCCCTTAAAATGTCGATTTTTTGTCCGAAAATTGCGAGTCTCGCATTTTTCTTAGAAATGGCCATGCTAAGCACCTGGCTAACGCAGCATGGGGGTCACAAAAAACCCCGTAAAAAACGAAAAATCAACAGAATGACGGCGTTTTTTACATACCGCTATCACAACACAGCTCTATCACTGCCACCAGTAGGCTGAAGAAAAAAAAGAAAGCGGTTTAAGACCAATCCTGCGATCAGGATCTTCTGCCTGCAATTCGCGATGCGGTAAACGGCTCTATGCAATCGACCCGCACGCGCCTGCACAACACGCATCGGAGAGCCGCTGGGATCGCCGCCTGATTACGCGGTCCACGGTGAATGTCGGTTTGGCCGCTGTGCGTGCGCGCCAGCGCACGCGTGGCGCGCTAGCATACATAGAGTTATTGTACGGTGAGGGTCGATGACGGGCATACCCGGCCGATTCTTAGGGCACAAAAACGTATCTGCCGATCGAGTTTCTTTTGATACTTTAATTCCAGTTTCGAAAGTTTATTTTCCAGCTTGGTTGAAAGGTAAGACCATACTTTATTTACATCCATCTATATTACTTTCATTCAATGTGTATAGAAAGAAATGCATTAATGCAAAAGTTGCTTAAGTGGTCGATCATGGGTACTTTACCTATATACGCATCTTTGCACTGTATTACCCATTATTGCTACGGGTGGGAGTCGGTGACTTTTTTTTTTGTTTTTTAGCAAACAACGACCAGTTTGGTACCATCTTCTAAGTTGAGAAAGAGAAATTTCATAGCAGGCCAAAATATTGTGATATCATTACACAATTATTTTATAATTCCTTTTTTTCTCTTCAACTAAAAAAATATCTGTCACAATGCGCTGCCTTAAGTGCTGAGACTAGCCATCATAACATAAATTAGTGGAAAAATAATCCCACACTTTCAAGCTTTCATAAGGGTACCAGTTTTCTATAGGGTTTTTTTTGCCTCCTTCATTTTCAATCGGAGACAAAAACTAGAAAAAATGACCCCGCCGTTCTGGTAGATTTTGTACACAGTTCAATGCGAACATTTTTGTGTACTGGCAGATATGATTTTGATAACAGGATTTCACCGAACTCCTTACTCTAAGTAGCGATTGCAACGGGTTTGCGTTTAATTCTGCCAACACGCAAATTTGGCAAAATTCATCAAAGCATTGTGTCAATATTTTAAATCCTTTTTTCTTAAAACTTTGGAATATGCTTGTTCAATATCTTAACTTCTTATTTCTAGTCAAGTTTTTCACATTTGCAACACCAAACCGTTGATTTTATGGTCGTTTTTGAGAACACCGACTGTCCGTACTTACGCGATGGAAGTCGCCATTTTGGAAAATTTCCCTTCAGAAATCGGATGCACTTCCAAGCCATTTTTATGTTATAGTGCCCTCTTGAGGCATCTAATAACCATGTATGATACATCATTGTATTTGGCAGACTCTACTTGTACTTGTTCTGTTGGTGATATTTTGGTGAAAAATCGGCAAATTTTAAGTTGAAAATCTAGCTGTTTTTTGACAATTACGGAAAACGATGTTCCCGTTTTCTTATTTCAAAGCCGTTTAACCTGAAAATTTCTCAGGGAACATTCAAATTTCACTCATAAATGGACTCTTTGAACTTTTTTATGCCTGAAAAATATAATATTCATGTGTAAATCCATGTCGCATACTCCCGCAAGGAGCAAAAACAAGTCCATGTCAGCGCGCCTTGAGTGTGATTTTGGTGCAGTGGGCGTGTTACAGTGTACGTGAAACATATGTTGAACTATGGAGATAGAAGCTGGTTGAACTCGGTTTGCATATATATGCCATGCATTTGATTCTGAGAGTATTCTTATAATTGATTAAAACAATGAAATTATGATTTAGTCTATTCAAGTTTCATATCTCCCTAACAGGAAAAAAAATGTGAGGCTGGAAGAGTATAGATGATATGTACATGTAGGCCTTATATTACCAGTGACTGTACTGTGTATGGGTTATTATTCGTTTAGTGAGAGCCATTGTCCAATTGAAATATGTCCAAAATAAGTACTTGTCTTGAATTCTCAAAAGGGAACTGATTAAGTAGTCCTGCTTGTCAGTCTATTTGATAATCTTTCTAATGATTACCATAAATTAAAAAAAGACCACAACAAAATCAAACATGTGAAAGAGAACATGGAGATTTTGGAGAAGAAAAAGAAGAAGGTGATGAAGAAGAATGAAATAACATTACAGTAATAAAATAACAGATACTAAAAAGAATGAAATAAAAGTAATGAAAAGAATGAAATTAAAAATAACAGTAATCTAATGTAACTTAGGCCTTTTTTGTAACGGTAATTTTTAGGTAATTCTTTTTGATATATATGAAATAGAATGACAGCAATTACAAAAAAAAAAAAAAACTGAGAAGAAAAAGATAGAGAAGATAATGGCGAAGAAGGAGAAAAAGAACCAACGAGATAAAAAGAGAAAGAATAATAACAATAAAATCAAAATTACTGAGAATATTGTCTTCAGTCTGTTTATTGATGAACAATACAACCACAGCAGATGCCAGTCACACCACAATAATACAGAAGGAAGATAAAAAGAAGAGGAAAAAGAAAAGGAGGATAAGAAGGAGATGAAGAATTAAAGAAGATTAAGAAGGAATTCGAGAAGAAAATTCCACTTTCTTCATTGTCTTCTTCTTTTTCTTCTTCTTTTCTTCATTTCTTTTTCATCTTGTTCTTCTCCTCCTTCTTCTCCTTCTTGTCCTTCTTCTCCTCCTCCTTTTTTCTTCTCTTCCCTGAAGAAGAAAAAGAAGAATTTCAATGGTTAGGTGTACTTGTATAGTATTATTAAGAATTGTTGAAGTAACATATTTTATTCCTTCCTTTGTCCTTCTTTTTCTCCTCCTCCTTCCTTTATTCTTCTTCTTCATCTTTGTCTTCTATGTCATATCATCCTCTCTTTCTTTGCCTTCTCCATATTTATTTTTATGGGTTTTTTTTTCCTTTTCAAACAAAAAGTACAAACTAAGACCTCTTCACTAAATATCCGACAGAAAAGTTCTGGGCATAGTGTCCCTTTAAGAGGCCATATCTTCACTAATATTTCTCCAATTTTAATTTGCTCTTCACCATTGCATTTGTCTTGAAAAGACCTTTCCAATGATGTATAGTTTATCTATGGTTTGAAAAAATAAAAAAAATCATGTAATATAGCTAGAGTAAGACTTCGGCCTGTGTCGAGTTCGGTCGTTTTTCAGAGCAGAGGTTTTAACGGACGATTTGGACGGACATTTTTACATACACCTAACTTACTCGACTCTACACAGTCCGAAGCTTATAGAACCCAGGCAATAGCGGCGTTAATTCCTTTGGTGGCCCCAAATCTTGGGGCCACCGAACGGATGGGAAATGACCGATTTCATACGATTTATTACATGTAGATCTACAAGTGAGAAATTACACTGGTGCAAGCTAGTTAGCTAGCTCACCTCAGTCATGCCAATCATGATTCCATCCTTATTTTAATTCATTGTCAAAATCATGAAAAACGCGCAAAACTCGCTGAAAAATGTTCCTCGGGACCGCACAGTTGATGCGTTCGCTAGTGCCGAAGCTACATGTAGCTGTACCGCGGCGTGTGTGTATACGGCAGAGATATGTAACGTTATGCTTTTCGGCATGATCTGGAGCGATCGACTTGCAGTGGGCATGCGTCTGGTGATCAGTAACGTGAGCGTCGTGCAGGTCGATTCAAGCCCGGATTCATGTCAGAAGTAGATACTCTACGTGTGAGGAAACCTGTAAATTTTCCCAGTTATTGAACTTGGATCAAAATTTGATTCTTACTGGCAAAAATTCTAACTAGACCCCCTATCTTTCCTATTAAAAGCAGTTCACATTTTGGTGAGTATTGCTGTGTTTTGTTGGAGTCTGGAGTCATCCCATGTTAGGAAATTCACCTCATTTTTGCAAATTGGATACCAACCCATGTGACTCTGCTCTTTCTGATGAGGTAGGGCCTATAATACAGATAACCTTAAAGACACTATATAACAGTGTGGGACGTCCTTATTTAAAGATTGTCAAACCTTGCTTTTGACATATCTGGTAGTGTTTGGATGGACAAGTAAACACCTTAGAACACAAAAGTTTGGACAGTTATGCTGTCACATAGTACAATATGTGCCGATTCAAATTGGCACACTAATTTCCTATCGGGCGATTGGAAATTCTGCAACACAGCAGTCTATGGGGAGAAAGCTGGAATGGTCTCTCAAAGATTTTTACTTTTTTAAAGCACTTACTGATCGTTTTAAACTCCCAATTTTTTGTCAGAGACACTGGTAGCATGGGTGAATCATTGCAGCTCAGATTTTTTAAACTGGAAACACTGTTATACAGTGCCTTTAACACCTTATTAACCATTCGGATGCCATAATGTAAAATATTGTCAAATCTGGGGGTCCCCCCCCCCCAAGATTTTTCATTAATTTATTTTAAAGACAAAAGACATTTAGAATCTGTTTTTGGTGAGAATTGCAATATGACCTTTGGGCGCTATTGTACTTTCGCACCACATACACTGTACCTCAAATCGAATTCAAGCCCTAACACGACACTTCTCACACCATACATTCATCATTTAACCTGTGTTAGTGTCTGTCGAGTCCTGTTTTGTCACCCTTTTTCACCATTTGTAGGAAAATTCAATCTGAAATCTTCGTAATTCTCTTCGTTGTCCGCACCACACAGGTTATCACTCGAGCTCGCCGCAGCAGATACCGCGCGAGCGTTGTCAACCAATGTGATTGATCAAAATGCAAATTGGCCGTAAAAAGGCATCTTTTCCCACATTTTTTTTTCATAATTGGTTTTCAATTTACAAGTAGTTTCCTTGTGGGAATGGGGGGTTGGGATGGTTATTCAAGGTTTATTTTAAGTAAAAATTATGATACTACTGCTACTGTACTAATAGTTAGTTAATACAAAAACCATTATTTGTATTGTTTGTTTAAATATTTTTTTTTATTTATCAGTATTGTAATAAATACCTTTAACTGACGGTTGTCATGTTGAATAATGATATTTGTATTAATTATTAGGAGCAGTATTATCATAATTAATACTTCAAATACATCTCGAATAACCATCCCAACCCCCCATTCCCGTAAGGAACCTACTTGTAAAATGAAAACTAATTTTGAAAAAAAAAAATGTAGGAAAAAGATGCCTTTTCACAGCCACCGTACTACAATTTGCATTTTGATCGATCACATTGGTTGACAGCGCTGGCACAGTATCTGCTGCGGCGAGCTCGAGTGATGAGCTTGTGTGGTGCGGACATGAGAGAATTACAAAGATTTTGGATTGAATTTTCCGAAAAAATTGTGAAAAGGGTGACAAAACAGGACTCAACAGACACTAAAACAGGTGAAATGATGAATGTATGGTGTGAGAAGTGTCGTGTTAGGGCTTGAATTTGATTTGAGGTATGTGGTGCGAAAGTACAATAGCGCCGACCTTTGAGGATAAAGCTTTCAAATGAAAAAAAAAAAATCCCCAAAACAAAACTTGGGCTTTAAGAAAAAAGAAATCTCCAATCTCCTTCCTTCGTTTGTTTGGACAGCAGATTGAAAATTATTGTGAAAATGACCATTTTATTTTAGAAAGAAATGATTCCTTTTTGGTATTTTACAGAGTTTGTTTCCTGTCAAATCTTCCCAGGAACCATGTGTCGCCATCTCAGGTTTGTGGCTCGTACAGTGTTTGTCAAGAATGGTGATGTGGATGGGGCCTACAGAATGCTGAACAAGTAAGTCAGGGACTTTGATGACATATCAGAGCTTAAAATTAATCCTAAAATGTATTTCAATGCACCAAGATCTCGGCCACTGATTGCACAATCGGTGCAAAATTTGGCATGCACAGAGTCTCATGTAAACTACAAAATTGCATGACAAATTTTTTTGAAAATATTATGCAAGTGTGTGCATGAAATCATGTTTTTGCCAATAAATCACTAAAACCAACTTATGAAATGCTAGTTTTGGCAAAGACATTTCTTATGACATTTCCAACAATTTTCTGGAAATGAAATTGCTGTACTGAAAATAATTTCCTGTCAATCTTGTGCATTTCATTGTTTTTTACATATTGTTTTTCATTGTTTTTTTCTCAGTGATATTTTTTGGAGACACTTTTGCAATCATAAACAGCACCAAAAACAACAAAAATGATTTTAATCAGTAAATGTGAAAATAATGATTTGGGTCGAAAACTTAAGTTGATGAAATTGTGCATGAAATCCTGTTTATGAACAATTTTTAATCTGACATGCAAGTACGAAATGTTGCTTAACTTTAAAACTGAACACCTGAAAGTCGCAAATCATGGTCTCAAAAAATATGCAAGATTCAATCAAAACAAAAATGTCATGGAGCACTGCAGCAAGAGCTTTGTGCATTAATGAGTTATTGCACAAAAAGTGGCGGGGACCTTTTAGGCCCTCAGTCTTTTTAGGGTAAAATCTTAACGTGTCAACTGCCAAATATGCACCACACAGTTCTTATAATGTCCATTTCACGGCATGTTCAGAGTTAAAGGCTATAAAGGCAGGACATCTTTACACCCCTCCAACAGCACAACACAAAATATCACTCTTGCGCAGTCGGAAGTGTCTTATTGCCTATGGAGTGTAAAACTAAAAATACATGCATCAAGCTCTTTTGCAATTTCTCCCCAATTCCTGATTCGAGTGAAAATAAAGATATTGCTTTTAACCCTAATACCACCGGGGGTAGTCTGGCTTCCAGACGCAAGAACTTATCCTGTTTCCTAGAGAAATTAGGCCTACTATCAGTTGACTGTCTTGAACTAAGACTAGTTTTCTGAGGTACATTTCTTTTTCCTGAGGTACATTTCTTCCATAGTGCGGGTGCTTCGCACCCGCACTGCTACTCAGAGGGAGAAAAAGTTGCATGGTCTGGAACCGAGACTACACCGGGGGGGGGGGGGGGGGGGGCCGAGTAAGTGGCTCATCCCTACCCCCCCACCTCGACAAATTTCGCGATTATGCTGCCGCGCGAAATGTTTTGACTGCGCCGTTTGCTGGCTGTTTACTTTCAAGTCTCGCGCATCATTTAAGACCATGTTCGCAATAATCGGACTTACCGTTACGACGCTGCGCGAATTTTCGTACATGCATGCAACTCCAAAATAGACTCAAAAAATGTGATTTTGTGTACAAAATCAATGCAAATTGTGTTTTCAGCCAAAAATCATAAATGTATAATTATTTTACTTTTACTGGCTGCAATGGATTAAGTTTATGCTGTTTATGATCGCAAAAGTATCCCAGACAAAGTTCATTGAAAAAATGAATAAAAACAAAAAGGTCGAAAACACAAAGAAATACATAAGAAATACACAAAACAATAAAATACATAGGAAATTAATTCTGATTTGGCAATTTTTTTGTAGGTAATTGTTAGAAATGTCAAAATGAATATTTTCACCAAAGATTAGCATTCTGCTAGCTATTGTAAGTGAGTTATAGGCAAAAACATAATTTCATACACTTGTTTGCATAATTAATTACTTTAAAAATATAAAAAATAATTTTTTTGAAAATTTTACTATACAATCTTGTAGTTTACATCCGGCTCTATGCGCTTGCAAATTTTCGCGGCGATCGCGCGATAATTCTCCAAAGGGACTGTTAAGTATCCTGGCTTGTCAGTATCTATTTGATAATCTTTTAAGGCATCGCATCAGGGGACGCCTGTGGCACGCAGGACCCACGATAGAGGACGAGGAGGTCGAGAGGGGGGGGCGGGCCAGCAGCTCTAATGCATAACCATAAATTAAAAAAAGCACCACAACAAAAATCAACATGTGAAAGAGAACATGGAGAATTTTTGGAGAAGAAAAGAGAAGAAGGTGATGAAGAAGATGAAATTAACATTACAGTAATCAAAATAAGTTCAGACTAAAAAGAATGAAATAAAAGTAATCGAAAAGAATGAAATTAAAATAACAGTAATCTAACTGTAACTTAGGCCTTTTTAACGGAATTTTTAGGGGTAATTCTTTTTGATATATTATAGAAATAGAAATACAGCAATTAGCTAAAAAAAAAAAAAAAATGAGAAGAAAAAGATAGAGAAGAAATGGCGAAGAAGCGAGAAAGAAGGGACCAACGCAGATTAGAAAAAGCGAACAGAATAATACAATACAAATCAAAATGTACTGAGAATATTGTCTTCAGTTCTGTTTATTGTGATGAAGGCAATACGAACCACAGCAGATGCCAGTCACTACCACAATAATACAGAAGGAAGAATAAAAGAAGAGGAAAAGAAAAGGAGGATAGACGAAGGAGATGAAGAATTAAAGAAGTATTAAGAAGGAAGTTCGCAGAAGAAATCCACTTTCTTCATTGTCTTCTCTTTTTCTTCTTCTTTCTTCATTTCTTTTTTCTATCTTGTTCTCTCCTCCTTCTTCTCCTTCTTGTCCTTCTTCCTCCTCCTCCTTTTTCGTTCTCTTCCTAGAGAAGAAAAAGAAGAATTTCAATGGTTATCGGGTATTGTAATAGTATGTATGTAAGAATTGTTGCAAGTAACATATTTTATTCCTTCCTTTGTCCTTCTTTTTCTCGCTCCTCTTCCTTGTATTCTTCTTCTCATCTTTGTCTCTATGTCATATCATCTCTGCTTTCTTTGGCCTTCTCCATATTTATTTTATGCGGTTTTTTTTTCCTTTTCAAACAAAAGTACAAACTAAAGACCTCTTCACTAGAATATACCGACAGAAAAGTTTCTGAGCATAGTGTCCCTTAATAGAGGGAGCCATATCTTCACTAAATTTCTCCAATTTTAAATTTGCCTCCTTCACCATTGCATTTGTCTTGAAAAGCTTTCCCAATGATGTATAGTTTATCTATGTTGACAAAAATAAAAAAAAATCATGTAATATAGCTAGGTAAGCTTCGCCTTGTCGAGTTCGGTCGTTTTTCACCGCAGCAGAGGTTTTAACGGAACGATTTGGACGGACATTTTACATCACCCTAACTTACTCGACTGCTACACCAGTCCGAAGCTTATAGAAGCCAGGCAATAGCCGGCGTTAATTCCTTGGTGGCCCAAATCTTGGGGCCACCGAACCGGTGGAATGACCGATTTCTATACGATTATTACATGTAGATCTACAAGTGAGAAATTACACTGGGGTGGCCGAAGCTATTAGCTTAGCGTCACCTCAGTCATGCGAATCCCATGATTCCCATCCTTATTTTATATTCATTTGCTCAAATCATGAAAAACCGCAAGAACTCGCTGAAAAATTTCCTCGGCCACCGTCCCACAGTTGATGCGTTCGCTGATGGCCGAAGCTACATGTAGCTGTACCGCGCGTGTGTGCTATCACTAGGCAGAGATATGTAACCGTTATGCTTTTCGGGATGATCTGGAGCGATCGATCTGCAGTGGTGCATGCTTGGTTGATCAAGTAACGTGAGCGTCGTGCAGGTCGATTCAAGTCCGCGATTCATTGTCAAGAAGTAGCATACTCTATCTGGTGTGAGAAAACCTCGTAAATTTTCCCAGTTATTGAACTTGGATCAAAATTTGGTATTCTTTACTGGCAAAATGTCTAAACTAGACCCCCTATCCCGTTCCTATTAAAGCAGTTCACATTTTGGTGAGTATGCTGTGTTTTGTTGGAGTTCTGAGTCATCCCATGTTAGGAAATTCCACCTACATTTTTGCAAAACTTGGACTACAACTCCATGTGATCTGCTCTTTCTGAATGAGTAGGGCCTATATACAGATAACTTAAGACAATGATATAACAGTGTGGAAGCCTTATTTAAAAAACAAACCTTGCTTTTGACATATCTGGTAGTGTTTGGATGGACAAGTAAACACCTTAGAACACAAAAGTTTGGACAGTTATGCTGTCATCTAGTACAATATGTGCCGATTCAAATTGGCACACTAATTTCCTATCGGGCGATTAGAAATTCGCAACACAGCAGTCTATGGGAGAAAGCTGGAATGGTCTCTCAAAGATTTTTATTTTTTAAAGCACTTACTGATCGTTTTAAACTGCAATTTTTTGTCAGAGACACTGGTAGCATGGGGAATCATGCAGCTCAGATTTCTTTAAACTGGAAACACTGTTATACAGTGCCTTAACACCTTATTAACCATTCGGATGCCATAATGTAAAATATTGTCAAATTCGGGTGGTCCCCCCCCCCCAAGATTTTTCATTAATTTATTTTAAGACAAACCAGAATTTAGAATCGTGTTTTTGGTGAGAATTGCAATATGACCTTTGGGCGCTATTGTACTTTCGCACCACATACACTGTACCTCAAGTCGAATTCAAGCCCTAACACGACACTTCTCACACCATACATTCATCATTTAACCTGTGTTAGTGTCGTTCGAGTCCTTGTTTTGTCACCCTTTTTCACCATTTGTAGGAAATTCAATCTGAAATCTTCGTAATTCTCTTCGTTGTCCGCACCACACAGTTATCACTCGAGCTCGCCGAGCAGATACCGCGGCGAGCGTTGTCAACCAATGTGATTGATCAAAATGCAAATTGGCCGCAAAAGGCATCTTTTCCCACATTTTTTTTTCATAATTGGTTTTCAATTTACAAGTAGTTTCCTTGTGGGAATGCGGGGTTGGATGGTTATTCAAGTTTATTTTAAGTAAAAATTATGATACTACTGCTACTGTACTAATAGTTAGTTAATACAAAAACCATTATTTGTATTGTTTGTTTAAATATTTTTTTTTATTTATCAGTATTGTAATAAATACCTTTAACTGAGCGGTTTGTCATGTGAATAATGATATTTGTATTAATTATTAGGAGCAGTATTATCATAATTAAATACTTCAAATACATCTCAGAATAACCATCCCAACCCCCCATTCCCGTAAGGAACCTACTTGTAAAAGATAAGACAATTTGAAAAAAAAATGTAGGAAAAAGATGCCTTTTCACAGCCACCGTACTACAATTTGCATTTTGATCGATCACATGTTGACAGCGCGGCACAGTATCTGCTGCGGCGGAGCTCGAGTGATGAGCTTGTGTGGTGCGGACATGAGAGAAATTACAAAGATTTTGATTGAATTTTCCGAAAAATTGTGAAAAGGGTGACAAACAGGACTCAACAGACACTAAAACAGGTGAAATGATGAATGTATGGTGTGAGAAGTGTCGTGTTAGGGCTTGAATTTGATTTTTGAGTATGTGGTGCGAAAGTACAATAGCGCCGACCTTTGAGGATAAAGCTTTCAAATGAAAAAAAAAAAATCCCCAAAACAAAACTTGGGCTTTAAGAAAAAAGAAATCTCCAATCTCCTTCCTTCGTTTGTTTGGACGCAGATTGAAAATATTTGTGAAAATGACCATTTTATTTTAGAAAGGAATGATCCTTTTTGGTATTTTACAGAGTTTGTTCCTGTCAAATCTTCCAGGAACATGTGTCGCCATCTCAGGTTGTGGCTGCTCGTACAGTGTTTGTCAAGAATGGTGATGTGGATGGGCCTACAGAATGCTGAACAAGTAAGTCAGGACTTGATGACATATCAGAGCTTAAAATTAATCCTAAAATGTATTTCAATGCACCAAGATCTCGGCCACTGATTGCACAATCGCGTCAAAATTTGGCATGCACAGAGTTCATGTAAACTACAAAATTGCATGACAAATTTTTTGAAAATATTATGCAAGTGTGTGCATGAAATCATGTTTTTGCCAAAATCACTAAAACCAACTTATGAAATGCTAGTTTGGCAAAGACATTTCTTATGACATTTCAACAATCTGGAAATGAAATTGCTGTACTGAAAATAATTTCCTGTCAATCTTGTGCATTTCATTGTTTTTTACATATTGTTTTTCATTGTTTTTTCTCAGTGATATTTTTGGAGACACTTTTGCAATCATAAACAGCACAACAAAACAACAAAAATGATTTTAATCAGTAAATGTGAAAATAATGATTTGGGTCGAAAACTTAAGTGGATGAAATTGTGCATGAAATCCTGTTTATGAACAATTTTTAATCTGACATGCAAGTACGAAATGTTGCTTAACTTTAAAACTGAACACCTGAAAGTCGCAAATCATGGTCTCAAAAAAATGCAAGATTCAATCAAAAACAAAAATGTCATGGAGCACTGCAGCAAGAGCTTTGTGCATTAATGAGTTATTGCACAAAAGTGGCGGGGACCTTTTAGGCCCTCAGTCTTTTTAGGGTAAAATCTTAACGTTCAACTGCAAACTATGCACCACAAACAGTTCTTATAATGTCATTTCACGGCATGTTCAGAGTTAAAGGCTATAAAGGCAGCATCTTTACACCCCCAACAGCACAACACAAAATATCACTCTTGCGCAGTCGGAAGTGTCTTATTGCCTATGGAGTGTAAAACTAAAAATACATGCATCAAGCTCTTTTTGCAATTCTCCCCAATTCCTGATTCGAGTGAAAATAAAGATATGCTTTTAACCCTAATACCACGGGGGTAGTCTGGCTTCCAGACGCAAGAACTTATCCTGTTTCCTAGAGAAATTAGGCCTACTATCAGTTGACTGTCTTGAACTAAGACTTATTTTCTGAGGTACATTTCTTTTTCCTGAGGTACATTTCTTCCATAGTGCGGGTGCTTCGCACCCCCGCACTGCTACTCAGAGGAGAAAAAGTTGCATGGTCTGGAACCGAACTACACCGGGGGGGGGGGGGGGGGGCATAATGGCTCATCCCTACCCCCACCTCGACAAATTTCGCGATTATGCTGCCGCGCGAAATGTTTTGACTGCGCCGTTTGGCTGGCTGTTTACTTTCAAGTCTCGCGCATCATTTAAGACCATGTTCGCAATAATCGGACTTACCGTTACGACGCTGCGCGAATTTTCGTACATGCATGCAACTCCAAATAGCTCAAAAATGTGATTTTGTGTACAAATATCAATGCTAAATTGGTTTTCAGCCAAAAAATCCATAAATGTATAATATTTTTACTTTTACTGGCTGCAATGGATTATAGTTTATGCGTGTTTATGATCGCAAAAGTATCCCAGACAAAGTTCATTGAAAAAATGATAAAAAACAAAAGGTCGAAAAACAAAAGAAATACATAAGAAATACACAAACAATAAAATACATAGGAAATTAATTCTGATTTGGCAATTTTTTTGTAGGTAATTGTTAGAAATGTCAAAATGAATATTTTCACCAAAAATTAGCATTCTGCTAGCTATTGTAAGTGGGTATAGGCAAAAACATCAATTTCATACACACTGTGTTGCATAATTAATTACTTTAAAAATATAAAAATAATTTTTTTGAAAATTTTACTATACATCTTGTAGTTTACATCGCGGCTCTATGCGCTTGCAAATTTTCGCGCGCGATCGCGCGATCTGCGGCCAAGATCTGAAAGGGGGGGGGGGTGTCAAATTGGAAACCCCCCCCCCCGTAAAACCTGGTCTGAAATAGCCCAGTTAAAATCCCGGGGGGGGGGGGGTACTCAGATTTGGCTCCGATGGGGGTGTGCCACTGAAGTCGAAAAACCCGACCCTTTTTAAAGGTCATTTTGCCGGCAAAATGGTAACTATTAATAAGGTTTTTATCAGAAAAGTGGCATTTTTTAGCATTTTAGCGATGAAATAGGCGAAAATATCTAGTGTAAATCATAAAATCAAATCATGACCCATGTTTAAGGATTTTTTTCCCCAAAACCATAACCATGTTTAAGGATTTTTTGCGAAAAATCACCTATTAGGAGTGCACACTCCTGTTTACCTTAGTAGGAAAGTACCCCCCCCCCCCCCCCCGGGGTTAAAATAGGGCTGAAAACTTAAAAATACATGCATCAAGCTCTTTTGCAATTTCT
>JZLH01S0315644.1:30263-48645 GCA_001188425.1 Eucidaris tribuloides
TATTTCAGCAGTTCATGCATAAAACATATACTATGGAAGCAAGAAGTTCGTAACGCGGTGTTTTGTTTGTTTTGTTTTGTTTTATTATTGTACTGTAGCTCAAATAAAAAAAAAAGTATTATCAAAGGTCACAAATAAGCTTTAAAACGGTTCGATCTCGAACTCTATTACTCGAGCTTCGCTTCAGGGGGCTCCGCCCCCTGACCCCGACAAATCAATCAGGCAGATTTAATTGAAAAAATATACCTGCTGATCGCATTCAGTATATGAATTCATAACCGGATGATATGAAGTTACAATTTGAAAAAAATAAAATAGGTATTTTTTATGTACTGGTCCAATTTCAAATGAAAAATGTGACAGTAAAAGTGAAACAAAATATCGTATGAAACTGCTAGAACCATATATCCATGGCGAATATCTCAACCTATGGAGAGGACCTATGAATTTTACTTGAAACCCTGAACCCATCCATTAGTGGTCAGCCCTTTCCCCCTGTTTATCCATTATATTGACTTATACGCCAACCCCTCCTTGAAATGGTTACGGTGCCTGCCAAAACGCATCTTCTCTAATCTTCAAAATGTATTCAAACCGCCTCGCTCGCTACGCTCGCTCACGAATGCCTTTATGACACTAATGCATAAACTTGCTTAAAGCCCTTGAGCTTCAGAGAGCCACGGACGGGACCCACTTGGAATTTCTATAAGGTGCGCCCCTGGAACCCATCCGTTAGGATGGTCAAGCCCTTCCCCTATCATAGGTCCTTTTTCATTTATAAGCACCTCCTCCTTTTGAATATATGTGATCCTGGCTAGTGGGAATGCAAAACGCATTTTTCATCATTTAGAATTTCCAAAGTTTTCCAAACCGCTCGCTCGCTACGCTTCCGCTCGCCGGAATTTGCCTTTTCACACTAATGACATACAATACAAAAATATTCACTATAAAATAACCTATACATTAATACGGCGTTTTTTTTTATACATTTTAATACAAAAAATAGCAAAAAAAAAAAACCTTGACAGGGGTAACCGCCATATCCCGCCCCTATCGCCACGTTAAGCCTGTTCGCCAGCGCTAAAGATCCCCCCCCCCACCATCTGCAAAATGCAATTTTCGCTGAGCGACTGGGTGCCCTCCCCCCCCCCCCCCCAATGAAGTGTCCCACGGTTACGCCACTGCTGTAAGCTTTCCAAACCATTAAAAACGTTTCCATTGGTAATCTGAAACCGAATTCGATGCTAGATGTTAATTAAACACCCCACCGCTACGGTGAGCAAAAAAGGGCTCTCGTTAAAATTTATGTTCATCCCCTCTGTCTGTCGGGCGCGCTTGCATTGGATAATCTCTCGCCCTTGGAGAAGGAACGAAGAAGTATAGTCATTGTAATTGTAATTTCCGAATAATAAACGGAGTTATTAGCCGACATCAATTTTATGAAAGACCCCTCAAGTTAAAATGTATGCGTTATATTGTATGTTGCAAATACTTTTTGAGTAGGGAGGCGAAAATAAACTAAATAACTAACTAAATAGATAAATTAATTAAATAAATAAATAAATAAATTAAATAAATAAATAAATAAATAAAATAAATAAATAAATAATCATATATATAAATAATAAATAATGAAAATTCAAAAAAATACGGACAAAAAGTTTTACATACGAAAATATTAGATAAATAAAAGAAACGATTAGCAAACACTTCAGATTAGAACAAAGATATACGCAATTATAAAATATGTACATATACCATACAAGAAACACGAATTTATGTGTTATTTCAAAAAAGCTTCCCGACCCCTCCATGGCTCCGTTCATCGCTCCCTACAGCTACCTATTACATTTTTCTCACATAGGACCTACTTTTGTACTGTCTTCTTGAATCCTGACTTGCAATAATAATCTTCACAAAATTATGCTTTCAAAATATGTATGTACCATGATTTAGAAAACACGTATTTTCTATGTGTATTTCCAAAAATTCCTACCGTGGGTTTCCACCTCCTACACCCTTCCGCCCGGCCTGGAAATTATGAATACCAATTACAGTTTCACATACTTCTGTAACATTTTATTTTGAAAATCCTGAATCTTCATAAAATATATATAGGCCTTATATGCTTTACCATGCTAGAAAACACGCCCTATACGTATTTTCAGAAAGTTCCTATGATTCCGGCCCTTTCATCAAACCTCCCCTCCCGCTCGGTTGCTTCAGCCTTACCTCGCAAGTATGGCCACCCAGTCCCGTAAATCTTGATAAAAACGCCATTGAAATATAGAGAAAAGTCTTTTTTTTGCGTGATTTTCATAAAGAGTCCCGCTCGTCGTATATCACTCGCATGTTCCTTTCAGCTACCCAGTAGCCCCCCCCCTCCCTAAGTTTCAGCTCATAGACCGTGCCTGAGCGGGAGGGTAGGCCTTATCCACCCATGAGCTATTTTTTTCTCCATATTCATTATACCATAAATTTAGCAAATTTAATGAGAAAAAAGAGGATGTAATTGGACTTACTTTGGAACAAACTATTCACTTTTTTCCCTTTAAAATTATTAACGATTCACCCACTCCCCACTCCACTGCCAGGAGTCTATCCAACATCTTCTTCATGTTGAGATACAGGCTAGTTAGGCGGAACAATGTGTTATTTTTTTCAAGATTTTATACTGAAAGAAGAAGAGGTATATGGCGTATGCGTGCGCTCGAGGGTGACTTTCAAGAAGAAACCTTTAGACGTGGTTCCCTTCCATCAAAAAGATCCTTAGACATGAGCCGTCCCGTTTTATCAAATTTTCAAAATTTTCGGCGCGTCGCGCAGAAACAGCATGCTGTTTTCAAAAGTTTCGGGCACGCTTTGCGTGAAACAAATAATGCTTATATTTTCATGTTTTCGCGCGCAAAGCACGTCCGAAAAAATGAAACCCTTAGTTAGGGACATGGGATGCCTATTTACGGTAAAAGGCACCCTTAGTAAGTGGTTCAAACCCCGTCGACTATAATCTGAGTACCCCCCGGGATCGCCCTATATATACTATATATATATATATCCATGATCTCTTGAGACTCATGCCCGGACTCTGTGCTGATCAGTGGGATATCAAAGTCACATATTATACAGGTATTTGTATCATAGAGTGGAGGAGTATATTTGTATCCATCTCTATTGGTCTAGACGCAAATCGCCAAAACGGCTTTATTTTAGGAGTTCGTTTGCACTCTACTATTAGGACAAATTTGGTATCATAATATTAATAAGCTGAAGTGTCTGGAGCGGGTTGTGAATCTGTTATAGAGCGCCACCTTTGTGACCGAAGGAATTAACACAGTACAGTCATTGAATGATCGATCGGCCGGGTCGGGGGGGTCCGTTGGGAATCATGTGTAGAGATATAAAAATACTCCTCTGTAAAAATTGTAAATTCGTTGTAGTTCTTTCATGTTTATGAAATCATAAGCCCCTATATAACTGACAAAGAGTTCATATTATCGTAAGCATATCGCTACGTTTTATCAGTATAAAATATTAACTTAATACATAAAAATACCCTCGTCAAATACTATACACTATCGTTTTAGTTCCAGACGCATCCAAAAGCAGATTTTGTTATCTGGTGATAAGCAAAACAAACACAAAGGCATAACTCCATAGCTGCACGTGCAAAGTAAACACATGGTCCTAAGCAGAGTAATATAATATAACGCCCTTACTGGAAAAAACGGAACAAAGTTTTGTAAGGTCTATAGTCAACACGCGTGACGCGATTCGCCCAGCGTCGGAACTATACCATTGGTTCTCATGGGGTCCGAGGTGAAACTGTGTGCGGCGCCTTCTTTCATTACAAACGAATAAAATTATTTAAACTGTCCACCCACAGACATTTTCAATGTCAATTATAGTTGCAGCGCATTACTAAAACTTAGAAAAAATTAGTAGAATCACCCCAAATCCGATATTCTTGAGAACTTCCTTCGTCACGGCCAATAATAATGCTAGGCCACCCGTATATGGGTATACAGTGCAAAAAGATGCTGTATAGTTGCCCCATAGCTCGGCAACCGTTAGCCGGACAATCTCCCGTTACAATGCGGGGACACCCTCGCCTCACATGCGGCGCGCCCAGAATTGCACCCGCACCCGTTGATACAATATGCTTGAATTAGCTATATGCACGTGCGCCTGTCAACCAGTAAAAGTCGCCCAATGGTTGTCCAGCCGAGATTTCACTGACAGACTCGCGAATGTACTGGTAAGTTGAATTCAAATTTAAAACTCCAAAACAAACTATTGAAAGACCAGAAATGTAATAAAGTACGCCTTTTGCACAATACTATAAATTTTTCATTTCACAAAATTCATGTCTTGCAGAACAGCGTCCAAACCACCTCTTACGGCGATTCCGAGTATAAAGGCGACGGACTTCACCACGCGCTTGCCTCCCAAGGTGGTAATACCAAGTTGAATTTGTGTTTGTAAACTAATGAGTAGGCTGCCGCAGTGAATTCTTGGGCTAATGTTAATCGGGATCCGTGATCCTAATTAGGCATGTAAAAAATTGATTTCATGTTGCATCGTCCCCGGCCGGTTCCTTTTTTTCTGCCGCTCACAAATTATGATATATTTTCTTTTTATCAGAAAAAAAACGCAGAATACTTGTGCGAATACCGCGCCAACCGCGAGCGCTGGCTTGGCCCGCCGAACTTGGCCGTGTGCGGGTTGCACTGCAAGTGGCATCGCCGCCTCTAAAAGTACATCCTCTTGAAAAAAATATGCCAATCGCGCAGTATCTGTCATGGCTTTTTCCACACAGTTCACACTTGTGGGCTTTTCAAGTTTCAATGTGAATTTACTTGCCTGACAAATATCGATATCGTCTCGCTTGAAATTTCATCCAATTGTTGGCATGCGATAAATGATCGAAATGTGTAACCTGTAAGTAGAATATATTTTCAAAGAAGTATTATACTTACTGTTTCTTTGATTATTAGATGTATAAATATCAAAATTTGAGCTTCTATCGACACGTCAAGGCCGCAATAGCAGCCGCAGTACCGATGTCATACTCGATCTCCAGCAGTCATGACGCCCGGTTCGGCACGCATTGGCGAGATCCCGTGGCCCGGCCGCACGGGCGGCCTGACTGCTGGCAGATCGTAAGTGACATGCGTAGCTTGCCAGCTCTTATTTGCGGGCTGCATGTCGATAGAATCGGCTCAAATTTTGATTTTGTGAAGATCGATTAATCAAGAAATAGTAACTACCCTTTGTTTGAAAAATATTTCTACTTACAGTATTAATAAATTTTGATCATTTTAGCCATCAAAATGAAGAACTGTTGATAATTAAATGGGTCGATCATGCTAGCTTGAATAGGATCTTGAATTGTTTGAAACTTGTAAATGTACATTTTATTGAAGACGTCTGTCATATTATTATTCTTAAACTATTAGTTCGCAATTTTCAACCGTAAATATTTTTGTCACAGCAATTTTATTTTTTTCCTCCCAGGGTCATGGCAAAGTGTTATTGCTTCAATCATGTTTCAGCATTTTGATTTGCTTTTGAAAGTGGACTGTTGAATGTTGAATTGTTATTGTTGACTTTGTTTTTTTATTTAAAACGTGCAAAATTCCGTTGGAATTTGGTTCATCTTGTAGAAAAATAAACATTCCAAAACTATGCGCATTACAGCGGAAAGAATGAATATATTTTCAAATACTTTTTAAAATATTTATTTATATTATTCGTTAAAATATATATTTGTACTGGTCATGTGTCGTATGGTGGGGCCCCTTTGCGTTACAGCGCCCACCAAAATTAAGATTTTTCACTTCTCGATTTGAACAATATTAACTCAAAAAGTACTCATTCAGAAATAAAAAAGTATACATTATTCTGAAAGCTTATACTTCAGAGAATCTCAATCAGCCAAGTCAAGATGCTTACAGGGTGCTTGAAAAAAAAATTAAAAGGTAAATATCACAAAAAATGGTTATAATTTTGTGATATTGATGACAACTCATTGACTTGTAAGTATTAAGTCAAGGCCTCAAAATAGATATCATGGTTTGAAAGAGCACACTTTCAGCCTTTAGAAAATTGCTATGGTTTTACTACTTTTCGAATTTCAGATGTAGTGATACAGGTTGTGCAGCAAAATATCGTTTAAAAACCTGTTGTTCGATTTGTTACAATAACATTAATTAACACTAATTAAACAACAGTTTACATAAACCTAATTAACGAAATTTTAGGAGATAATAGTAGAATATTGTTTAATAAAATGGATCAGTTAAGTGTATTTAAAAATTTCAACCAAAATTGTAGCTGTTGCAGTAACCATACATGTTGGTCCTTACATTGCAGTACTTTCATGCTCATAACGTGTACAAGTCAATGGGCAAGCATCAGCTACACCAGTCATTAATTAAGTAATTAATGACCTTGAGACAATTAATGTCACATTTCTTTGAATTGTGAAGTAACATGTGTCAAGTATACATGTAGTCAGGCGCATATCATATAACTCACAAGAAGAGCTTTGCAATTTCCCATAGAATTGTACATACTCCTTTTTTCCTTTGCTTATCTCCCCCGCTTATCCACCAGACTTTACCCTTGTTAACATTTTTGCTTTCCACTAATTAAACAAAATGTAATGCTAAAATTGCTTATCAGATTTCCAAAAGCCAGAGTAATTTTTGCTGCAGAATGAACCAAATTTTCTCATAACTGATGAGGATAGCTCTGATGCATCAAGTTCAAATAAGAAGAGGACTGAAAATTGCACTAACGCCACCAGGGTAATTTGGGGTCCCACCATACAACGCAATGACCACTTATTTTTTTTGTGACATGTGCAGGTGGGGCTTGTGTTATTACTGGGTGACTTGTATGTGTCACTTTGTTTTATTTTTGTTATGGAGTGTTTGGAACTTTGATGTCCTATGGTTTTTTTTTCTGTTTCAGTTTTAATTTTCTTCTTCTGTTTTTTTTTAAGAAATACGATAGAGATACACTTTTCTTTTGTATTTTATTTCAACTAATACATCATAATAAAATTATTACAATACACAAAGAATTGTTGAAACATTCATATACATAAAATATCATTTTGATATTTTTTACCAATACAATACAAAGGACATCGATTTTCAATGATATTATATGTGAAAAAAATAACAATAACATGCCACATACTAAAACGGTTGAAAAAATGCTTGTCGCTAATTATAGCTCCGAAAAACAAAAGAATACATTTAGAAATTATTACAAAACAATATACATTGAACAAATTAAAACAAAACTCATGCATTGCTATTTTGATGCCATCTATTGGCAAAAAAGAAATATATTTACGTTTGGATTTTTTGCTTAAACATCATGTCATTCATGTAGATCTACATACATGTTAAAACAATCAATTACAAAATCAAGACAAAAATGACAATATATTTACAAATTACATATTTAAAATAAAGGCAAAAATTAATATTTTAAAAATAGACAAAAAGAAACCTGTTAAGAATCCAAAACTGATATTTATAGGGCAAATTCAAACTCACTACAGCAACAGTTGGTTCAGGTTGATTACTTATTCAATTGTATTATATACTTATTTTTACACGCGGCAGCCATCTTGGGAAAAATATCAAATATTAAAATAACATGAGTACACCCTCCTCTTTTTCAAAAAAATCCGGAACGTCAACAATGTAATCAATTTTACATGGCCTTACCCAAGAATCACTACGAGCGACTCTATAGTTTACACACAAATCAAACTTTGCCGTGCAATTGCACCGTGACGAGGAAGTCTCAAGAAAATCTCGGATTTGTGTGAACTTCTACTAATTTCTAAGTTTTAGTAATGCCCGCTCAAATTATATAGACATGAAGTGTCTGTGGTGGACAGTTTAAATAATTTTATCGTTGTAATCAAGAAGCCCCCGCCGCACCAGTTGCACCTCGGACCCCACGAAAAACCAATGGGTATAGCACTTCTGTTATTGAAGCTGACAGCAAGCGTCAGCGATTGGTTATGGGCTAGGCGCTACATTGGTCCATATAGACCACATACATACATGTAGTAGGTGTGCCTGAGCCTAAGCTGAGGAATGGCATCTTTTAAATTTGAGAACTACCCATGTTCCTATCAAAAGAATATTGTCCAAGATAAAATTTAAGTGGTCTTCTTTCTTGCATGTTTCCTTGGAATTCGGGACAGAAATGTAGCACACACTTGAAGGTACCTGTTCACATTGGGCCATATTAGCTTATGGCTTAGTAAATAGTAATACCACAAACGAAGGGCAAGGGGTACAGTATTCGGGAGGAGCCCAGCGAAAAGTTTATCCTGCTGCCGTGCTGGATATGAGAAAACAAAGTTTACAGGGGGGATTCCCATGTTTTGAGATTATTTTTCGCATGTAATGACCTCATCTCGATCACCAACACTGTGGAAATGATGGGCAAAGGTTTGTTTGTGTTTTTCTTGGGTTGCTGAACCGTCCATTATATCAAAGTCCATTTTTGGGGAAAAGATGAGAAAGGATATATAAGCTTTAATTTGATACCAATAATTTCGAGGGCCACTTTTATCCCAGGATAAACATTCGCGATGTTGAAGGCCCGAGGATTTGACGACCAAAGTATGACCATTTATGACTTCAACATCTACACACCATATTACATTCATCATTTAACCTGTTGTAGTGCTGTCGAAAGTCCTGTTTGTCACCCTTTTTCACTATTTGTAGGAAAATTTCAATCCGAAAATCTTCGTAATTCTCTTCTGTTGTCCGACACCACACAGGTTATCACTCGAGCTCGCTGCAGGCAGATACCGCTGCGATGCTGTCAACCAATGGTTGATCAAAATGGCCTGTGCTAAAAAGGCCATCTTTCCCAATTATTTTTCATAATTGGTTTTCAGTCTTACAAGTACATGTAGTTTCCTTGTGGAAATGGGGCCGTTGGGATGGTTATTCAAGGTTTATTTTTAAAGTAATAATTTTGATACTACTGCCTACTGTACTAATAGTTAATTACATACAAAAAACCGATTATTTGTATTGTTTATTTCAAATTTTTTTTTATTTATCAGTATTGTAATAATACCTTCAAAGAGCCAGTGGATCTCATTTGCAAACATCCCCGCAGACCAGGAAAAGATATATTCATGCCTTAGGCTATTGATGAAGGGCATGTCTTGTGAAATCTGGGGATTCAGTGATAGTGTTAGAATTGAAAAATGCAAAAGAAAAAAACAATAATACCGTTTTATGTTTCTATGTAGGATTTTTTTTTATGCCTCCGCTCCCGGTAAGGCGAAGCCGGAGGCATTATGTTTTCGGGTTGTCCGTCCGTACGCTCCCGTGCGTCGTTCGTCCGTGGTCCGTACGTCCCGTGGTCCGTGCGTCCGTGTCACACTTTCTTGTGAACAAGATTACTAAGTACCGTTGGCAGGGATTTTGATGTACATTGGACCAAGGATGGACCCACTAGGCTAAGGATGAATTGATTAAGATTTAATTAGAGAGAAGACAATCCGTCAAGGTTCAAGCAGTCAAAGGTCAATGAACTTTGTTTTAAAATGCCATTTCTGCCTAAAACTCCAGTTAGGAGTGCTCATGTTGATTAAAATTGGTGTGGTGCGATTAAGAAACAAAAGAAAATATTTAGGGTAGAGTCACTCAGGGGTCAAAGGTCAAGGTAAAGGGTCACAAGGCTCAATGAACTTTGTTCCAAATGTTATTTCCTGCCATATACGTCAGTTAGGAGTGCTCACTGCTGACTTGTATAATTTTGCGTGATTAGCGTTCAAAAACCAAAAAACAAATATTTTTGTTTAGAGTCACAGGGTCAAGGTTAAGCAAGGGTCAAAGGTCAAAGAACTTTGTCCCAAAATGCATCTTTCTGCATATAAGTTCCTTAAGCAGTGCTCACTTGCTGTTGTAATTTGGCAGTTAGGTTCAAACTAAAAGGGCAAATATTTTGTAGAGTCACAGGGTCCCCTCAATGGTGAAGGTCAAGGCGTCAAAGGTCAATGAACTTTGTCCCAAAATTGTCATTTTCTGCCTATAACTTCATTATAAGTGCTCACTGTTGATGTTGCAATTTGGTCGTTAGGTTCAAAACCAAAAGAAATAATTTGGTAGAGTCACAGGGTCAAAGTTCAAGCTGAAGCGTCAAGGTCATATGAACTTCTTGTCCCAAAATGTCATTTGTCTCTATAATTTTGTAAGCGATTGCTCAGTGTTGATGTAATTGCGCGGTTAGGTTCACACCAAACGGACAAATATTTTGGTAGAGTCAAAGGAGTCAGGTCAGGGTTCCAAGGGTTCAAAGGTCAATTGAACTTTGTCCCAAAAATGCATTTTCTGCGTAAAGTTCAGTAAGGAGTGATGTTGATGTAATTGGCGGTTCAGGCTGCTACATAGTGGCGATGCACTGGGCGGAGCTCATACCCATCGACTTGCGCGGAGTCGACTTCTCTAGTTTTTCTTGCGAGAAAAAATTTAAAATCCTTGAGGTCTAACGGTCATATGATTCCACTAAAACTGAGTTTCTAGTCCTATATTTTGCTAAAGGTTTCCCAGACGGCATTTTCTTTTAAATTGCATATGCTACAATTGTATTTAGCACAATGTTAATTTTTAGGCATGAAAAGATGATCCCCTGCCCTTTAACTGACGGTTGTCATGTTGAATTATGATATTTGTATCATTATTAGGAGCAGTATTATTCATATTACTACTTTCAAATACATCTTGAATAACCATCCCAACCCCCCATTCCTGTAAGGAAACTACTTGTAACCTGAAAACCAATTTGAAAAAAAAAATTGTAGAAAAAAGATGGCCTTTTCACAGCCACCGTACTACAATTTGCATTTTGATCGTATCACATTGGTTGCAGCATCTCGTGCAGTATCTGCCGCCGGCGAGCTCGAGTGCATGAGCTTGTGTGTGGTGTGCGGACATGAGAGAATTCCGAAAATTGGATTGAATTTGCCGAAAAAATTGTGAAAAGGGCTGACAAACAGAATCAACAGACACAAACCAGGTTAAATGATGAATATATGGTGCGAGAAGTATGTGCTTACGAGCTTGAATTTGATTTGAGGTATGTGGTGCCGAAAGTACAATAGCGCCAACCTTTGAGGATAAAGATTTCAAATGAAAAAAAAAAATCCCCAAAACAAAACTTGGGCTCTTTAAGAAAAAAGAAATCTCCAATTCCTTCCTTCGATTTGTCTTGGACAGCAGATTGAAAATTATTGTGAAAATGACCATTTTATTTTAGAAAAGAAAATGATCCTTTTTGGTATTTTACCAGCAGTTTGTTTCCTGTCTCCAAATCTTCCCAGGAACCATGTGTCGCATCTCAGCGTTGTGGCTCGTACAGTGTTTGTCCTAAGAATGGTGATGTGGATGGGGCCTAACCGAATGTGAACAAGTAAGTTCAGGGACTTTGATGACATATCGGACTAAAATCAATCCTAAATGTATTCAATGCCCCAAGATCTCGGCCACCGATTGCACATCAGTTGCAAAAAAAAAAAAAAAAATATTTGGCATGCACACGAGTCTCATGTTAAACTACAAATTGCATGATACAATTTTTAAAAAGATTATGCAAAATATAATATGCATGAAATCATATTTTTGCCAATAAAAATCACTAAAACCAAGCTTCTCAAATGCAGTTTTGACAAGAAGACATTCCTTGTGACATTTCAACAATTTTCTGGAAATGAATTGCTGCATACTGAAAATAATTTCTTGTGTATTTCAATTGTTTTTACATTGGTTTTATCTGGGTTTTTTTAATGAAACACGTTTGCAATATACAAAGCACCCCAAAAAAAAAAAAAAAAAAAAATTGATTTAATCAGTAAAATAACAAAATAATTTTAGCAAATAAATTCACTGGAGTTGCTAACACTCCTTGGCTAACTTCTGTTATGGAAAATGTAATTCATCCGTCAAGCCATGATGAGTGAGCATGCATTAAAGGCCAAAATTGCCACTTTTCAAAAGTCACAGGAGTCCTCTTTATGCCAAATAAGGTAAATAATGGTACATGTACTTTTTTGCTTTATATATAAAGTGTGCTCACTTCAAACATGACATGGGTTACAACCTCTTAATGTTCATACATGTAAAAATACAATTTTGCCTGAAAAATAATGGATTTAATTTTATTCAATAAACTTAATGCGATTTTACAATTTCAAAATTGTGAAAGGATGGAAATTTTCAAAATTGATGCTCACTGAAGCGTAAAATACGCAAAAAGTGCCAGGGCGAGTGTTAAGGCGGGTTCAAACGATAGATAGATATACATAAATGTGCTAAAATCGTCAAACAGAAACAAAATTTGTGCAAATCTTCATACAAAATCCCCAAACTGACCCTTATGTGACTAGTGAAAGTGAATTTTTGCTTTGAATATGTGCTCACTATCATGACTTGACAGTATCAATCACATTTTTCACAGAGGTAGTCAATTAGTGCAAGAAACACCCTCGCCAAATTATTTGCTTCAAAACTGTTTCTTTAAAAGTTTAGGTATTTTAGAAAAAGGGGGTAGTTTACTTTTTGTTGTCTTTTATTTTCATTTTTCCACAGAAAATCAAAATACATTTTTGACCCCAAACCTTGCCTACGTTACACCCTTGTTTACTGGCAAGGGAAATTGCAATCATGTCGATGTTTCAGTCCTATGTATTCGTGATTTGTTTTGTAGTCTACCTGAATAAACCACTCAGTGAATAAAACCATACATATTCATGGGGCGGGGGGGGTATTGCAGTGTATTCCCTTTCAGTCCCATGTATTGTGATTTAATGTTTGTAATCTACCTGAAGGGAACCTACAATATATGGGCAGTCCATGTATTCGTAGATTTGTGTATGTAGTGTACCTGAAGGGAACCTACTTGACTGTGATTTTGTTCCCATCTATCAGTTCTCTCAACAAGGGATGGAGACATCGAGGACCGCTCCGGACCATTGAACGTTACTTTGGAAACCGTTTCAGGCGAGGAGAGAGGAAGAGTACGACGACGATGTGGACGGTATCTACAACCAGGAGATGGCCCGAGGATCCAAGTTCTGATGAGGAAGACAGGACGATCCGCATGGCCTAGTTGAACGGGGCATACTCGAACCACACGAACATTGTTGTCTGTAAACATTTCTTTTCATCTTGGAATAAAGAAAAAGACTTATCTACTAATAGCAGATTTTCTAATTGATACATTAGCGGAAATTTGCTGGGCCCTGATTACCTTCCCGAATGGACAGGACATTAATGTATAGCTTTACATACAATATACACTATAATTACAATAGGGAAACGATATATGGGCAATTCACGGACAAATGTTACCAAGGGTGGAAAAAATGAAAATCAAGGAACAACTTTGTTTTACCCTGGAAAGTATTTCAGGAAGGGTCACATCAACATGACGTGATAGAAAAAAATTTGCGGCTCAGTCGGAAAAAGATATTTTTTGAAGCTTATGAATAAGATTGTTATGTAAGACATGCAGTAGATTAGGTGGTTTTAGCAGTTATTTCTATGTAATGTGAAAATGTCATATAAATGACTTTCAGCACGAAATTTATTTCTATGCCAAATAAAGTGAGCACTCATATTAACATCATCCGCATGGACACCGCAAGAGAATAAATCTTTTCTGAAAATGGGCTATTTTCAATTTTTATGAATTTCCCTCTCGCTTTGGACATGTTAATGTCGTTAACGTCTTTCGATATAAAGTTTTTACCAGTACATATGTTTTGGTCCAATTTTGTTCTAAATTCAAACAATGCCTCAAAGCATAAAATGTGATATCACACAACATATCAGAAATTATCTTTCGAGATTTGCATGTTATCCCCAAAAAAAGCGTTACGGACATTACACAAAACCAAGCGTTTACGACATTACAATTTTGCTCACAAGTAGTGCCTGCACATGATTACAGTCCAAATACTTTGGAATTTTAACACTGTAATGTTGATAGTCTGTCATAAGTAGATACCTTGTAACTTATATTACATTAATGTAGCAACATTACTATCGCAACAATGCCACTATTCTCACTGTTGGATTTCGACTAATCCTCTACAGCCTTGTTTTTTCGAGTACTTAGTTACTCACATGCCTCCCTGATCGTTTGCATGGCTGCAAACACAGCAACTGCTTATCAAAGCTGAGCAAGTGTACATCGTTTCCGTGATGCTGAGATATAACAGAGAGGATGAAGAAGAGAACAACCAACTCCTGCTTTACTAGTCCAATGGCGGTCCTTTTTCATGTAGGATTTAGGACAAAGCAATCTGCCAGGAACTTTGTCGATCAAGAAGGATCATTCTGATGGATGCCAGTATGATAAATTTACTGAAAAGGACCAGGATCCATGAATTCTTTGTGTACACAGCACAGCAAAGAAGGAGAGTAATTTTGCTACCCTCTTCCACAATGGACAACAGGACCACTTTCTTTCAGCTTATATGGAAGCAAGATATGATTATATTCTTCTAAACAGACCTTTCTGACACCTTGACTATAAATGCTACGTCTGAAAACATCAGAAAAGCACAACCTTTATTGCTGTAATAAAGACATATTGAACTTTGTTGAACTATTATGCATTTGTTTTTAATTAGGAATTAAAAGCAGGCTTATTTAGCATATGGTTATGCTCAGTCATGGGTATGGATTCCTAGGCTGATTAATGAACATGAAAAGTTGTAATGTCACGTCCTAACGTTCTGTAATGACACGTTTTTTTTATGATTACGCATTTGATCATTTAATTAAGAAAAAAGTCAAAAGGCTGATTTACATGTTATATACAGATCCCGATCCATTGCCAGACATCAATTTAGCCTTTTAGATTCTACTTTATGAAAAAAGTCACAAACTAATAAAGTAATGGGGGTATACCCCAAATACTCCTCAAATTGGCAACTCCTCAAAAATAAAGATATCATGAAAGTGCTTATAGCAACGTTTTATAAATGGATATTGGAGTACTATCAAACTGAAAAGAACACAAAAATATTAAGACAATCATTTGACCCCTACCACTTTATGAAAAATGGACAAATTTGTAAATGTCCGTTAACGCTCCAAATGTAATGTCACGCTAACGCACAATTATGGCTTGTAGAGGCGAACATGATTAATCTGTTTCACTAATTTAACTTTATTCTTATTAACACTTCCTTACGTTTCAATTTATTAGTAAATTGGTTTAACTGTGTGCTTAACTCTCAGACTTTCAATGAACATACAAGGCATGCAGAAAAAGCTGTGTCCAAAAATGTAATGTCCGATAACTGGTACACATTTGTCCAGTAACTACCCACGAAGTGATATGAAATGGAATGGAGAAACTTTCACTGTATATCATTTAGGGCCATATGTGTGTGATTCCATTTTATGATTCATAATAAAAGTTTGTGTTATCCTAATGACCTTTGAAGTTGCGAATACATTCTTCTGGAAATTAATGTCCGCTAACTGCTGGAATTGACCCATTATATATAATTTCAGCAAACCAATGTTTAAAGACACTAATAACAGTGTGGCAAAGCCTCATTAAAAAATTGTCAAACCTTTGCTTCTTCTGACATATCTGGTAGTGTTTGGCATGGAAAAATAACACCTTAGAACCACAAAAGTTTGCGACAGTTTGCTGTCACTAGTACAATATGTGCGATTCAAATTGGCACATTCATTTTCCTATCGGCGATAGGAAATTCTGCAACACAGCGTCTATGGGGAGAAGCATCGAATGGTTCTTTCATTATGATTTTTACTTTTTTAAAGCACTTACCTTGGATCGTTTATAAACTTTGCAATTTTTTCAGCGGCTTCATTTTTAGACCATGTCAAGAGATCAATTGCGTTAGCATTGGAATCATGCAGCTCAGTTTTAAAACTGAAACACTGCTTTACAGTGCCTTTTAAAAACTTTGCCCATAATACAGTTGAGAGAACGATGTGGACGGACTTTTAATGGGGCAGAATGATAGCTATCTCCATTAAAGATTCGTGTTCAGCGTATGACAAGTCCATTACTCACTTCAGTATCAAACCAAACGGTAGTTTAATACTTACAAAATGGCTGTGTTGAAATTTTGAATCCATACGTCATGAATTTGTTGTTTTATAAGAAAATAATAACGACACATATGTTACCAGAATGTTGTTCTTTCCGTCGCCAAGACCAGCAGAGCACACTGATTGGTTTAACGGCTAACCGCCGCGCGACCTTCGGCTAACGGCTGATCAAACAAGTTTGGAACGGCCCGTGCACGTTGACGTCACAGATTTTTTGAAAAGACGTCTGAGTCTTTTGGAAAAGGATGAAGTTTAACTATACAGATTTTCACCAAAACTCTTTACCCCAAGTCTCCATGAGAGGTGTTAATTTATGTTAATCTTCACATTTTATATGATTTCAGCTGATTTCATTCATTTAGATGTTTGTTGACGTGCAAATAAATGACACAATCTTTAAACTGCAAGTATGATGGCATGCCTATCTTGACAGTCTCGAAGATGGCAATTTTAGACCAGTTCACAGATGACCCCAAAATATTCCAAGATTTATGGAGTTCCGGATTAGTAGGAAATCCTCAAAATGTGACAATGGATTTCGTAGTCATCCATAAATATATACAATGACAAACAAACTGCTCAAAATAGCCCTGGGCTATATACAGGGTGGCCCAGAAAGAAAAAACACTGAACAAAACATTTTGCACAAGAACACGTTCAACATTGTATGCTTTTACATCAAAATCATTTTTAGACAGTTTGATAACCCAGGGTACAGTGCTGAGAAAAAGAAGAAGATAATTCAACACAATGGCAAATTCCTATTTACATCATATTTTGCAATTGCTTCTGGCCATCAAATTTCAACAGATGATAGATAGATAGTAAATATATAGCTTTCAGAAAAACTTGAAATCCACAAATCAACCTTTCCAACACAGCCAAACTACTTCATGGATGTACAAAACACCCTACTGTTGCTACCCATTATACTGTTTGATATGACAACAGGTCACAAATGATGTAGTCAGGAATAGGGGTGCCTATTTATTTTACCGGCAGTCCTGGGTGGCTATGATGTGGAGATGTGTCCCCCCCTCCCCCCCTCTTGATTTTTTTAAAGCTTAATATTTACAGCATTTTTGATAGATTTTGTGGCTGCATACCTATAAAACTGCTGAATGTGATGAAATTATTTAGCATTGTGATTTTTTTTTTTTGGGGGGGGTCAAATGGATGCTTTCCAATTTTTATCTGTAATCATTTTTGCTTAACATTTTTCCCTCACGAGGGTGTACATCACTCGTCGGTCCCCCCTCCCCTCCCCCCCCTTTCCCCTTTCCCCTCCCCCTCCCTCCCTCCCCCCCAACAATTGTATGATGAAATTGCCGCCCATGCTTGCAGTCATAGGATGGGCTATATTGTTTAGTTATTCATAAAAAAGGGTAATGCAAATTGTCATTTGAATTCACAATTTGTATAGCATGATGACAAAAGTTATACTACATTGTGTAAATCATTGAGTGGTGAAGATTCTCCATTTTTTATCCCCTTCTCTATCTTCAGTAGGGGCAGTGTATCAGAAGATGAATAAATTAACAAAAATAAATGTTATATTTCGAACATTTTGATGGTATGTCTGAGTTTTGACTTTTGACTTGGTATGCAAACTGCGATGTTATGGTATAATAATACATGTGTGATGATGATGGTGATGATGATGATGATGATGATGAACTTGGTGGTGGTGGTGGTGGTGGTAATGATGAGGGGAATAATGGGGATGGGTGATGATGAAGATGATGTAATGATGATTACGGTGATGATGGTGATGAAGAAGATGACTCTGAAGATGATGGTGATGGTGAGGAGGAGAAAATAATGGTGATGGGGGATGAAGCAAATGATGATAACATTATGATGATTGTGATGATGATGAGGAGTAGGAGGAGGAGAAGAATAATGGGGATGGGGGATGAACAAATGATAAGATTATGATGATGATGATGGTGATGATGATGAGGAGAAGAATAATGTGGATGGGGGATGAACAAATGATGATAAAATTATGATGATGATGATGATGATGATGATGATGATGATGATGATGATGGTGATGGTAATGATGAGGAGAAGAATAATGGGGATGGGTGATGATGAAATAATGAAGATGAAGGAATGATGATTACGGTGATGATGGTGATGAAGAAGGTGACTATGAAGATGATGGTGATGGTGAGGAGAAAATAATGGTGATGGGGGATGAACAAATGATGATAAAATGATAATGA
>JZLH01S0315666.1:0-12997 GCA_001188425.1 Eucidaris tribuloides
TTTTTTTTTATTCGTTTGTTCAAAAACAGGCAATGCAGTCAATCTCGCAATTCAAAAAGTTCGCTATCTGAAATGTTAGCTTAGTTTGTTGCAGAGGGATGTCATTTACCAAGAGAATGATCAGTACTGATGAAACATCAGGTCAAATTTGTATGTAATTCAGTGATATAACTGTTCTGAAAATTGACTCGTATGGATAGTGAACCTTTTGACTACCGAATGGATCCAACAATACACTGCAAAAAATGGGGTGCTATAATTAACACCCATGGTGCTGCACAATATAAATACCAGACACAGTGTAAAATTTTAACACCATGGGTGTTATTTTAACACAAAATGAATTATTTCAAACACCAAGGGAATTGATTATAACACCATTGTGTTGAAGATCAACACTTTCTAGTATTCATGTTGTGCAACACCCTTGGTGTTAAATTTAACACCCCAGTTTTTGCAGTATACCTCATATCACATTACCATGATCTAGATAGAAGACAATAAATTGTATGCATATAATGTATCATTAAAACGCATGATTTTTTTTTTGTATACCATTAAAGTTAAAATAGAAATATATACACAGGACAATGTAGAAAATTCAGCTTCGTGTATAAACTGTATGTGTACATATATCTTAAAATATTAAAAAAAAAATATGACAGAATATAACTAAATAGAGAATTATAATATTACAATTCCTAAGACAAATAAGAATAAAAATCAGTTCACATTAAGAAAAGCTGTTGATTTTGTTCAATTTCCTGGAAGTTTTTTTTTTCTTTTTTTGTCAAGAAAATAATTACAGATCTTAACTTTGTTTCTCACAACTCAGGTACATTTTTTAGTTTTCTTCTTGATATTGTAACATTGGCATATTTCAAAATACCCCTTTTAAAAATTAAGATCACGATTTTGCGGATCCAAACTTGTCATGAGAGATATCTACACCTCTGATCCGATTAAAGATCAATAACAGAACTTGTAGACGACCACGAACAACTGTTCATGTAATTGTTTTGCAAAGTATCATAATGTTTCCCCGCCCCCCCTCAAAAAAAAAAATAAATAAAAAATGGGCTTTCAATGAAGAAACTATAAAAGTAGCACAAAATTAAAAACCAATACGATATTCAAATATCTCAGCCAGGATTAGGCTAGTTGTAGGTGCATAAGGCTATTAATAAGGCAAAAAATTGCATGTCATGATCAGAGTACTAAATATTGTACTGGCAAAATACAATATTCCAGCAGTATGACTGATATTGCCTCATCCATGTAGTAGTTTATCATACTGCAATCAATGTTCATACAGCTAGTACGGAGATTCTCATTGGCTGTTTACAGCATCCTGTGGGATTTCAGCTCGTTTTCCACCAACAGAACTCATCCTTATGCGAGGGTCCACGTATGATGCTCTTGATGTTGTTTCAAATGAATTGTAGAGTTCTTTCACAGAAGTTGGATCCAGCTCTGGTTGAGAGGCAGGGAATGCTCTGGCTTCACGGGCTGTGAAAACATCAAGGAAAGAAAAGACAAATTAAAACCTTCTACGTGGATTGTAGATCAAACAATACTGGCAGTACTTGAATTGGTCACTGTTTGATGTGGTTGGACTTCTTTTTTTAAATTCAATTCAATTGATGAATGCATTCATACATGTACATGTATATTCTATTTATTTATTTATTTATTATTTGCATTCATACATGTACATGTATATTCTATTTATTTATTTATTTATTTATTATTTATTCATTTATTAATCTATTAATTTATTTATTAAATAATTTATGTATGTATGTATTTATTTATTTATTTATTCACTTATTTATTGACAGGGTCCTGTACTTACTTAAATGTATTTAATTCAAATTGTTTTTTCATTTTGGAGTGGGGTATACTACATGCAGTTGTGCTACCTGTATGGGTATAAAAATGTTCATTATAACTGATATAATGTCATTCTATTTTCCCTATAAATAGTGCCCAATTAAGGGGGTAGAAACTAAATCCCAGCCATGCAGCACTTCCTATCCCTGTTTTCAGATTGACCGTTTCATCCTTATGTATGTGGTATGACCCCCCACCCCCCCCCCCCAAAAAAAAACCCCTATAAACTTTGTGACTTCTTTTTCTCTGTGTGTGTGTGTTGGGGGGGGGGGGGGAGGTTCAGCGCATTTATCATAACATACTGACAAGGCAATGTAAATGCATCAATTACCATTTAACAATTTTAGTGGTTGATGTCAAACTTGAAATGTCGGTAATAACACAAGGTCAATTCATTTTAAACTTTACATTCTAAGAAATGAAAAACACATTTAAATATCTGACGTCTTGCTCATTTTTGCTTACCTTCTAGATGTAGCAGATGTTTAGGTACTGGTTTGGGATCGCTCCTGTAGGATTCCTTGTGCGTTGTGTCGAAATAGTGACCATGCTGTCAGAGAAACAAACATAACAAAGAACATGAATCTGAAATGAAAATGCTACCCGTGCTGATACTATATTGAAAACTGAATATTAAAAAACAAATAATAAAAATAGATGACCATGGCCTTGAGCTCAAGACAATCATCAGGGCTTGCCTTTAACAGTACCCAATGACCACAAGAAATCTTGCATTGGCCACCAAAAAATCAGATTCTACAACACACAAGCATCTGGCAGAAGTCGATCTGATGTGTCAATTTGGCCACCTGAAAGAAAAGCTTAAAGGAGAGCCCTGCAGTTTGAGTTTATTTACATCCATTCCCATGCCTCAGCATGATAAGAATGAGTGTGCTCGTGACTAGTCCACTAAATCTACCATTACATATTACCTGTATGTCATCAAGGCATTCTTCAACCAATTATGACATTCTACTTTGCCTCTGTTTCAGCCATCAGAATTTTTTAGAAAAGAGCCCTCTGAAAATTGAAGGTTCCAATTTATCGGATCGGATTAATTTGTGACTATCAGTCCTGAATGTCTCAAATTCAATAACTTTGATTTCTTGCAAACATTAGAAATAAAGTGTCTGCAAACTTCTTGATTCTATCAAGACCAAAGGCTTCAACCTATTCGAGTCCATGGTCGTTTTTTCAGGTCGTTATCAGACGATCCCGAGAGTACAGGTAGATCTCTAACATGAGATCTAGATCTGATCTACATAGTAGAGAGGAAATACTATAGACCCCTCTACCTGTAAAATATCTTTAGATATTAGAGACTGTCCAATCTGGTAATACATCATATTCATACATGTAGAGGTCTATGTCACTGAAAACAGATGTCAGATTGAGTCAATGAGTGCAGGGTTCAAATGTTCATAAATAGACATTCAACATAGCTGTTTGTGTACCACACAAAAATAGTAAACTTCACTTACTTGTGATGGTAATGGTTTTGGCACTCGAATCCTCTGAATGTCAAAGTGCTCCTCATTCCAATTTCCCACCAAGGTATTAGGAGGAATAACAGTCTTCTTTCGTCGTCGTCCTCCACCCGTATTGGCCGAATTTATGCTGGTCAGTGGTGTGGGTCCAGACCTCGCCCAGGCCCGAGGCTCGGACCATCGAACGAAAAGCTACCTCATCGTCTGCAGCCATGTTTTATCAACGATTTGGACAAGTGAAGAAAGCGTTTATAGAGTTGACAAGATCGAGCAAGAGCCTATTCAACAATACCCGCCGTAAGCCCGGTAACCAGCCGCCGCTGTTGTGTGACCGAGTGCGAGACCGAGTCTGACTGATGAACTGTTTCTTGTCTGCAAATTATTCACGTTCTCGACATGCGCGATTTACTCCACTGGGTTTGTATTTTAAACACTTCCTCTGCCAGATTATACCTGTCTATAGGCCTATAAAAAGCCACGAAAAGACAATGTGTATGAATTTACTGAGAAACAGAGCAGCTTGATATGCACTAGCAGACTGCACACATGTTTACGTTGACGTTCCTATCATATCAGCGTGCTTCACTTCCGGGTTTGTGTTGTTATGGTTACGTTACACAATGTAATAACTTTGTCTGTGAGGGCGCACATCAAAACACCGCGAGCTAGCTCGAGCTGGTTGAGTCTGAGATGACTATTATTTTGTAAGGAGTGTTCAGTGCAAGCTTTGATGAATGATCGATTTTACAGATATTTCCTAAAATTTTAATTTTCAGTGCTGTGGTTTCGGTCACTTTCGGAAAAGGGTCATATCCGTCACAAAATATGTGACGGAGAAGACTATAAGTATAACGTTAGATCTAGGCCTCCAAAATGAAGAGACTTCAAGCTCACCAACTATACGAGACATAATATCAAAAGGTTATACATAACAAAAAAATACATGTATTTCCTTTTTTCACGTTGATCGATGCCCAGTAAAGTGCCACTGACAAAATAAAATTCTCGTTCACGTTTGTGCAAACATGTTGCTGTAGTGTGAAAACAGGGAAAATTAAACCAGCAGTCTTACACCGGGGTAATATGGACACCCTGGGACACCCAGGGCAATTGACCCCACCCCTTTTATCTTTAAATTAGAGATGATACGAGTGTCCCATCTATTCAGTGCTACTTGAAAGAACATCATTAAGCAAAGTTCAGGTACAAACGGAGGTAGGGTCATGTAGAAAGTAAAAAAAAAAAAAAAAAGAAGAAGAAGAAAAGGGAGAGAATAAGATATTTTCAGCCCGTTTTCTTCAAATTAATGTCATTGACGTTAATCTCTTATTCTCTTGAGTCTTTATCATGACAACATAGGGCAGGCCTAGTACTGACATTAGACATCATGTTTCAGTACATGTATAAAATACCCAGCTCACATCAAACGGGTGGATACTTTGTGTAAAATGTGTGATCTGGGGTAATATAAAAGCACCCAAACTATACGGGCGGGGCAATATGGACCCCTCGGTTATTTACAACAGAGACGGGGCAATATCGACACCCACAAGGTCTATATTGCCCCACGCATGGGATAAAATGGGCCCTTTGCAAAACTTTGTTCGAAAGTCTATGCCTTTTATTTGGTTAAAAATGAGTGGATGTCTTTTGGTGTATACCTACCTACCATGAACCACCGTTTCAAATGATAATGGAAAAGTCTTTGAAAAATAAAATGAAATTCAGTCATGGTCTTACTTTAAAAGGAGTCAATATTATCCCGCATTGAAACAAACAGCCTTTTGGCATACAGTCTTGACAGGAATTGTGTGGCAAGTTTCTAATTTCATGGGATGAGAACAAAATGTGTAACTTCAAAGATCTTCTATGCACAATAGTTTAAGAAAACAAACCATGTTTACCATGGGTTGTACCAATTTACCATGGTATTACCATGGTACTAACTATGGTTCTTTCAAAGTAATACCATGTTAATACCTTGGTAATACCATGATAATACCATGGTAACAGTTACCATGGTTGATTTTATTTTATTTTTTATAAGGGCTAGGCTATTTATACTTTACTTCACAGGACTACACACCAGATCCGCATGCCAGTCATTCAGTCAAGAAGAAAATTACCAAATTATATAGGCCAACATCTTCAGATCAGTCAGTCAATCAATCAAAAATCAACCAATAAACCCGTCATCAACCAATACGTCACTCATCAGTCAGTCAGCAAATCATTCAATCAATCAATCAATTAATTAATTAATCAATTAATCAATCAATCAATCAATCAATCAATCAATCAATCAATCAATCAATCAATCAATCAATCAATCAATCAATCCATCCATCAATCCATCAATCAATAAGTCACTTATTCAATCAAAGCATCATTCAGCCAGTCAGTTAATCAGTCAATCATTCAGTTATTCAACCAAGCAAGCAATCAAAATCATCAATCAATCAATCAATCAATCAATCAATCAATCAATCAATCAATCAATCAATCAATCAATCAACCAATCAATCAATCAATCAATCAATCAATCAAATTATTCAAAAGTGGTCTTTGTCTAAATTTGAGTACTTATTCAGACTGCTGATTTAATTATCCCTCTTCTTTTAATTGGGCACAAACAGACATCGGTCAATGCTAGCTGCAAAAGCGTGAACCTAGACTACTGGGCATTTTTCAACTTGAACTCATATTTTGAGAAATAATTTCAACAGATTATTTAAAAGTATAAGATGCAATTGTTTATGGCTTCAGGCTTATTGCTATAGACCTAATTGCTACAGATACAATTATTTATGGCTGTAGGCTAATAATGATGAATTTTGCTTAAAATGTTGTCAGCAGCCATATTATATTAATATTTCAACAAAAAAATTAAATAAAAATTATTTATGCCACGGTGTCATGTGACGGATATGAAAACAAAGGTATAGGATCATAGACATCCCTCTTTTCCCTGAAAACAGCCCCCCCCCCCCCCATGCAGTTTAAAAAAAGCCTAGGCTTATTATTAGGGTTTATAGGTTTAGGTCGTTTTGATCTCTGTAGCACAGTAATTCTATGTTCGACATTATACACTGTATAATATACAGCTTGATGTTTGATATTTTCAATAAAGCAATGAAATACAGTATATCACAACCTTAATTATACTAAATGCACAACAGATATGTTATTTTTGTTGTTCCAATTTATTTGTATGTTTTCAGACAAAGATACAATAATACTGTAACACAACATATGAATACATTTTGCACATTTTATCTAATATACCCTAAATTCTATGAGATATGGCTATACTACATGTACATTACGTTGTACACATTTAATACAAAGCAATGAAATATTGTATTATTTCTACACTCTCCAAAATACCTTCTCACAAAAACACAGTGGAGAAGTGATCTCTGAAGAACCAGCTATGTGGACTAGTCAAATGTCTAGGTATGGATACACATATAAGGCAGGCATTTGCTTTTATGGGGCGGCGAAGAAAATCGAAAGAAGAAAACGAGAAAGAACAAAATGGAGGAAGATGAGAAGACAGTTGAAGAAAAAACAAAGAAGAAACTTCAGAAATACACATGATCTATGATGGTGACAAATATTTTACAAAAGTGAAAGTATATGAAGAGTTTGTTTGCCAAAACCGATAAATGCCATTTTTTATGAAATTGAAACTGCACACAATCAGAGATAGTTAGAAGTCAGTGTTGTTTAATGATAAAATCATTTTAGCGGAACACACATCCTAACTCGGAATATCTTAATCCAAATTCGGGTTTTGTCGCAAAAAAACGATGTCTACTTCTCGTTTTGTCGCAAAACCCGATACGTCCATTCCAGCCAATTAACGCACGGTTTGTGTCAGGTGATCTCAAAATGGCAGCCTCCAGAAGAGCTTTAGGTGGCTGTTATTGTGTGTAGCAAGTATCGCACATACAAAGAGAACCATTTTAAATCAGGATTTAGGTAGTGACAGTTTTATAGTCTTATTTTATGTGAAATTTTGCGCTCATTCCGAAGAAAAAAAAATCAAACAGTTTTATTGATACTTCTTGTGAATGAAGTTTTAGTTATTTTGGCAATTTGGGGCAAAAAATACAGATTTTCGGTAAATGAAAAAAAAATATTGTTGGCAGACCTATTTAATGTAAAATATTCGCTGAATCCATGAAAAATAGTTTTTGATAACCTTCCGTTTCAAACATTTGAATGTCTTTCGGGGAGAAAATGAGAATTTTTATAATTTTCGGTCAAAAATAAGGACTTCAATTTAAAAAAATCAGAAAGTTTTGAAAAGGGCATTAAACTTAAACAAAATGCACTTAATCCAGAAAATCGCTCTTATTAATCGCATTGAAACACTTTGAAACAATGGCCAGTTTTATTAAAAATATAATTGTTATCATTTTGGGTCGACAGTTCGAATATACTAACAAAACATACTCCATTGACAGCAGCACAATATGGACTTATCGGCTTTTGCAACTAAACGAGAAGTGGACTTAACAGCTTTTGCGCCAAAACACATTAAAAAAGTACAAAATTTTACAATTTCCCCTTGATGTAGCTTTCTGAAAATTGGACATTCTGTTATTTAGCTTACCCTTCTTAATAACTGAACTTTACAGAATGAGGGTGTCATGCCAAAGTAGTTTAACAAAAATCTTGTTTTAAAAGAAATTGACCCAAATAGACTTATCGGTTTTTGCGAACAAACTCTTCATATTCAGCTCTTTCCCCTTTGAATAAGGCAACTGCTATAAGAAACTACAATGTACTCTGTTTCATCTTAATCATATAAGTTGATTGCACTAGAAATTATTGCTCAATAAATTATTCAACACAAATTGCATTTAACTGAATAAATTCAAAATCAGTATAATTTTTTTACCCCTTCCTCAACATGGACAATTAACTGTATGTACATCTTGCACCTTGAATCTGTACTCTTCAAGAATGATTTCTGGGTGCAAGAACCTGCACTAGTTTTGTTTTTGTTTTTGTTTTGTTTTTGCTAATTAAACTACTGCTATATCAGAACTTTCCAACTTGTTGAACTACACAAAACATGTTACAAATAATGAAAATAACAAGTTGTGTGGTAATTAGATTTCCTGACTAAAATAATATATTCCCCAAGTAGTAATGACATACATGTAGAGGTGAATTCTATTTGAGTCAGGTAAGTCCAGACAATTTCAGAAATTATTTTACAATTCAAATTTGTTTATTTTACAGCCTAACTTACAGACAATACTGTATAAGAGCTGGGCCTAGTAGCTCACCAGTTGAGAATCACTGTGTTATATATACCATTTGACAGCTGAGTAAAGACATAAATTCCGGGCACCTTTCGAGACTGAATGTTAGCACCATTAATAAAATATTCAAATCAAGATACCACATTTGGATTTCTTTTCAATAATCTTGTTCACCACCAATTCATATACCTTGAATAACATGGACTAATTTCTACAAAAGAAATACTTCTTTTCTATAAGGCCTTCCACACACTGGCCTCTTCCTATCTCCAAGATCGTTTATCACATCGTCGTTCAATATCCTCACCCTCTACTACTAGACCTCTCCGTTCTCCCAACTACTGCTCATCTCCTTATATTGAATAAGCATAATGAAATGGAAATTGCAATTAAACAACTTTACCCTTTGCACATTTGAAAAATGGGTGTTTGCAAGAATTATGCGAGACATGACAAGAATACAGTACATTGCTTTGTGCCATGATGCGTTAAAAAAGTACAACTCCTGTATAAAGTTAATGATATTTTCCTGAATTGTTAGTTTGTTGGAAAAATACGAAATGCACTCAATTATTGAATATGTTTACTTTCATAATATTTGATATTAAATAGAGATATTAGTCAAATACATATATTGTTATGTCAAAACTAGAACACATGAGTGTATCAACAGAACAGCTTATGATTTTATAAACAAGGCAAACAGAGATGAATATTAACTAGTATGAAACCATGGTTATTTTTATTTACTAAAATTTTGTGACACATTGACAAAATATTTTGATAGAAATACTGTTTACAACACTTATATGGCAAGATGGGAAGTAATCCTCAATTTAGGACACAATGCTCCCAGAATCAAGTATACTGTCTATAGTTTCTGTTGTGAAAATTTCGTAGTCATGCATTTCACGTTTGTTGTAAAATTATCAGAAAATGCTGCGACAGTGAAATTTGTTGTGTGGCTTTCTACGGGATGAACTCTATCAGGACTGGAGATGATTTCAATGCTGGATAAAGTTAATACTTGTTTCTCCTCAAGTATAGTGTTGCACAACTAAGTCGCGAAAAGTCGTAGTCGCGACTGCCTACACGGAGTCGCGACTCCGACTATCGGAACGCAAAGTCAACTTTTTATCACATGTTAATCTGTATTAAAAACTAAGCCAAAAAGACGTAAAAATTGAACAGAACTACCAATCATTGTGTCATGGCAAATGATGGCATTGTGTATGTGTACGGCTGCTTGATCTTTTGACTCTTTATTCTTTTCCTTTACGTTTTTCATTGTGAATCGGCCATAATCTATCATCAAACAGAACTGCCAAAATGTAGTTGGATCAGCCTATAATCGTGCAATGCTATCATACATGTGTTGCCGTATATGTTGCACTCATTGCGACTCCGACTGTGACAACCATGCACCCCACACCACCAGTCTTGAACACACTAAGACGTTGAACACCGATAGTCGACTAATAGTCGGAGTCGCGACTATTGGTGGGCGACTAGTCGACTCTCTAAAATGCTGAAGTTGTGCAACACTACTCAAGTATACATATTCCATACAAATCCTTCCAGCCGGAATATACACTTACGCCAGTGTACCGGTATATAGGTATATTTTTCAACTCGATTGGTTCTTAAGGCATCTTTGACTTTTCCCGATCATGGCACTGCTTTAACAACTGTAAACATGCGCTGCGCAACGTTTGGAATATACCACGGACTTGGGGGGGGGGGGAACACCATTGTTTGTGAACAATGGTGTCCACCTTCCCCCCCCCCCAGTCCATTGTCAATCTGAATGTTCCACTGCGCATGATTGTAAATGTGGGATATTTCGCAGTATGGAAAGTTTTGCGTATTTTGCACATACCGCTGATAGCGTGAAAATAAAAACACATATATACTTTTGACAAAAAGTTAATCATTTTATATTTGCTCCTCTTTCTTTTCTCTTTCATATTTGTACAGTGTGTACATATGTGGCTGGTTGCAGAGGAAGCGTTGTGGCCCTTGCGGTTGCTTGCTCTGTATTTTGGCCCTCCGTGAAATTAAAAACAGAGAAATGTCACCAAACTTTGCAAATGCGAGAATGTAATAGCACAAACATTTCCACTTTTACAGTAGTCCAAAACCATGATTTTCATTACCCACTGATTTTCACGACACATTGACAAAAATGTTTGATAGAAATGCTACTGTTTACAAGAATTTAGATGATAAATCTGTGTTAAAATATATTTTTTAGGCATCTGGCAAGAATAAGCAGGACTGCAGAAGAAGCCAAGACGGTAACGGTTGTGGGGAAGAGGCAAGCTAGATGTCCCCCTGGTTGGATGATGTGATCGGAAGAAGCGATTGGATGAGGAAGAAAAATGTGAAGAGAGACATCCAATGAGAATGCTTGTTAGAGTGATGTTAGGTGAAAGGCTTGATTCATGAACACATAATGTTTGACGATGGAAATTTGTACATTAAACTGTTAAATAAATATCAGCTTTATTTTTGAAATAGGGCTATGTTTTGAAATGAAACTATCAATTTTGCAAAAGAAACACAAAAGATGGTTTTAAAACTACATGTATTGATTGGCTACATGTATTGACAATGTGAATAACAGTTGGCTACAAGTTTACAACATTTCAAGAAGCATGACATACCCGTACATATGGAGAATCCCTTTGCCCTGTAAGTGTTAAATTGTTACTTTACATGTATATCTGATCAAATCTGTTTCAAAGAGCCAACGCTCAGAGATATTTAAGTCAGTATAGTGAGGAGAGGAGGAAGGATAGTGCACAAAGACTTGGGAAGTTCTGTTCAGTAAAAATGTCTATCATTGACTTTTTTTTTAAAGTAATGAAAATAACACTTTACCATATTTTGAAAATTTTGCCCCTTATCGTTCGGGCAAAAAATGCTTTTGGACGTCGTGAGTCCCCTGCCACCCCCCCCCCCCCCCACTTGTTGGATGCTGTTTGGCTTGTTATTTGGCTAGCAAAAAATGTTTCTGGCAGGCAAAAAAGCTTTTGGTCATTGTCAGCCCCTTACCCCCGCTTGTTGAATGCTGTTTGGATTGCAGTTTGGCTAGTTAATTTTTTTTGGCAGCTAAAATTTCCAGACAGATTTTTCGCCCTCCAAAAATTTTACCCTGGCGCCACCCCTGATATTGCAAACACTTTTTCCCTTGATTACTGATAATTATCGTAAAAAAAAAAACAAGAACAGCGGGAAATAAATTTATAGATGCTATGAATACATAATACTGGAAAAAAGATATATACTTTTCACAAAGTCCCTAAAGATACACCAGCATCAATAAATTGATACTGTGCAATCTCGTCACCAAAGTCACCATGCACTGACAAGCACCTGTATGCAAGACATATTCTCGACCCTATTATATCTTTCCAAACTTTACATAGGAACAAAATGTCTTTCCTGATCTGTAATTGTAAAACAAACTATTAACTCTCTCTTCCTCGTTCTTTGAACAAACAAGAAACCACGCCATTACATAATACAAAATGGGCAAACCACTTTACCACATTATTTGGGACAACATTGACGCTTTGACATATTGAGGCTGTTGATCACTGCTAGTGTGAAAGATACCACACCCACAATACACTCAGTATGTTGTTTATTTGTTAAGGTTAGAATGCATTCTAACGACCCTGTTCACACTGTTCTCTTGGACTCAGGAGTCACCTTTGGTTTGGGTCTCGGTTCCATGGCCCTCCCAGTGCATGGATTTCTGGACGGCAAGCTTCCACTTGGCATAATGAGAACTTCGGACTAAAACGAGAAGTGGAGAAAAAATTAAAAGGAAAAGAAAAATGGTACTTTATTATGACATGGAGTAATTATATGTGGACATTCCATCATATGTGAACTACTTGCCAATATATTGTTATCTATCTTTCAATCTATCTCTCTATATTTACAACATTGGTAAGTGACAAGCAGCAGGCATCAAAAGGGGCAAGTTACAAACATGAAATTGGCAGAGTTTTAGCACGTGAATGTTGCATCTGTGCACAATCGCACAATTAAATTGAACAATCGTAATAATTAGTTTTCTCCTTCATCTTTATATAGGAGACACTAAAAAATAGATTGTGTGCTAAAGTAACAGTTATACAAACTAGCTAGTGTGCTAAAGTAACAGTTATAGAAAAATTACCATTTTAAATATTGCAACAAGGAAAGCAAAATTACAGAGAAAATAGGTCAAGAACAATTGTCATTATTATTGTATACCAAACTCAGAAGCAATTATGTACTAAACACAACAAAAAAAGTAACTACCCCCTTTTTCAAAATACCATA
>JZLH01S0315666.1:19771-38371 GCA_001188425.1 Eucidaris tribuloides
TTAGGGTTAACTCTTAACCCGTTGACTACGAGATTCTGTAAATCCCCATAGACTTTGTATAGAGCCCATCCGCTTCCCGTAAGCAACGGGTTAACATGTCACCAGTGCAATTTTGCAGTTTGCACCACAGATTGTACCCTTTAAATAAGTGCCACAAATTTTGAAGTAGGATAACTTGTTCTTTCATTTTCGTATAGCACATCAGCACTTAATAAATCACTCATAAAACTTGTAGGTTTACACTGGAATATTTTACTATTTTTCTACAAATTTGAGAGTTTATGACAGATTTTCAAGTGAATGTGAAAACATGCAAATTTTCTAAAATGTATTGGGAAAATGTATTGTTTCAAACTGTATTACCTCACAAACTTCATTCAACTTCAGAAATCTTAATATAGAACCAAAACTTACATCATTGGAAAATGTATACATTTATATACAATTTTGTACACGAAACATTCCCCCAAAACATGTTAACAATTACTGTAGCTGCACTCCAAAAGTTATTCAATGTGATATTGTTCAAAAAGGCTCTACACATTCTGAGTTACTGTTCCCCCAATGCACTTTCGGCAAACGTTTGAAGTGACTGTTGAGGCATAAAATATACAGAGAGATGACAGAGATGCCAAGTTGACACTACGCTTTACAGATGACACTTTGGAAATAGAATGTAAACATGAACATTTGGGATAAGAACACATAATTAATTTTAGAAAAAGATGTTATAAATTCAGAAGCTAGTGATATACCCCCTTGCGTCAGCCTCCCAGTATGGTGCAAAGAGACCGGAGAACGCTGGCACAAAGTATACCCCTCCGTTGTTCTCTACTGATTTGGCAAGTGTTTCTGGATAAGAGAGACAGAGAGGATACTTTGTTACGGGTTTAAATTCAAACAATTCAGTGCATGTCAGTACAGCTGTACAAACATTAGACTCATTATGTATATACTAAGGTCGTGATCACACTAGGCACATTTGATGTAGGGACATGGAGTCGACCCTAGGTCGAAACCACTTCCCCACTGATGTGAACACAAAACAAGTGGTCGAACCCTACATCTGACTTTCCACATCCACGATGTGGATCGAACTACCTGATTGAGGTAGTTTCGACCTAGAGGTGAGTTAAATTTCGTAGATGCGAACGCAATATGTGGAGTCGATCTGGTGCAACTCCACATATACCGAAGTGACTAGCACCAGGACGGCTTTGCTACCATTCACGGTCTCTCGGCTGGGTATCGGTCGCGCAAATCAAGTCCAGCGTAACAATCATGCGGAGTAGCATTTGCCGTTGATGAGATGGGCATTATTAAAGTAATCATATATTGCATACAGTTTGTCGCAATCTAAATTTTGCATGAGATCGGCGAATGCGATTTCTACGGCGAATGCCAGTGTGCAAAAATATGACACACGGCAATACCGTGTCGTCCATCTGGATATGGCCGACTTCAATTTGTTTTCCAGTGGTAACGGCGCTTCACTTCCGGGTCATTCTAACATCCGGGTAAGTGGATTCACGCCACTTACGTCATAACTCACTTTCGATGTGGATTATTGCGGTAGTGTGAACGCGAACACAATGTGGATCGACACCACTTCACTACCTAGGTACGAACCCACATATGTGTAATGTGATCACGACCTAAGTGGGATACATGCATCTTTATATCATACTATGATTTTCCATTTGCTTATTTCAGAGTTGCCAATGTCTGTGAATCCATTTGCGTAAGACTCCCACAGGCCAATGATATAAGTGAGAGGTCCAAATGTGTGAGATCAATATAAAAATCAAACAAAATTTTTTGTGAGAAAGGGCCAAATTGCGTGAGTCTCGTGCTCAATGCATAAGAGTTGGCAGCCCTGTTATCTGTTTGATACAGTAATTTTGGTTTGCAAATCAAAAAACACACCCTTTAATCACATCATTCAATTTGGTGAAGATTATTTTATAGAATGATTTATTGTAGACATCTAACCAAATATTTTGAGGGTAGATTACGAGTGTTGAAGCCAGTGCTTACAGAAATATCAGACTGAAGTACACATAAGGAAAAAAAAGTACTCATGTTCTATATCATGCTTCCACAATCTCTGTTTGAATTTTTGTGGGTCATTAGCGGTGGAATTTGATTTCACCTTTACTGCCCCCCCCCCAACAAGAACAAGCTCTTGACATCCAGCATGAGTAAGCACTCTCCTCCTATTTTATGCCACAGTCTAAACTTGTGAGTGTTGACAGGTTTGCTTCGTCCATCCTAAACAAATTATACACCATTTCAAAGATTAGAATCTCTTCTTTAACCCTATGTTAACTGGGAGAGGGGGTCAATTTGACCCCCCCCCCTCGACGAATTTCGCGACCATGCTGCCGCGCAAAATGTTTTGACTGCGTCGCTCACTGACTTTTTACTTTCAAGTCTTGCGCATCTTTTGAGACCATTTTCGTGAAAATCGGACGTACCGTTACGACGCTGCGCGACTTTTTATACATGCATGTCAACCCCAAAATTGCTCAAAAACGTGATTTCGTGTACAAAATCAATGGAAATTGTGTTTTCAGCCAAATATCATAAATGTATGATTATTTTTGCTTTTACTGGTTGAAATGAATTAATTTTATGCTGTTTATAATTGCAAAAGTGTCCCCAACAAATTTCATCGAAAAAACAATAGAAAACAAAAGGTCGAAAAAACAAAGAAATACATAAGAAATTCACAAAACAATAAAATACATAAGAAATTAATTCCATTTTGGCAAATTTTTTTGTAGATAATTGTGAAAAATGTCAGAATGAATATTTTCACCAAAAATTAGTATTCTACTAGCTATTGTAAGTGAGTTATAGGCGAAAACATAATTTCATGCACTTATTTGCATAATTACTTACTTAAAAAATAGAAAAAAATAATTTTTTGAAAATTTCACTATACAGTCCTGTAGTGTACATCCGGCTCTATGCGCATGCAAATTTTCGCAGCGATCGCGCGATCGGCGGCCGAGATCTGAAGGGGGGTCAAATTGACCCCCTGCCCCCAGTAAAAACCTGGTCTGAAAAAGACCAGTTGAAATAGGGTTAAGACTGTATGACAATCATAATATATTTTCTTCCAATTAATGGTATCTTCTGTGGTGACAGGGCACGGATGATAATGAAAGAACACGCATGAATATCAAATTCTGTATCTTACCGACTTCTGCAGCTGTTGATATTATTCCCAGATTGTCCCTAAGCCACCTGACTGCAGCCCCAGTTATTGCTACAGACCCCTGCAAAAGACAGATTTAGCAGAATCAGAGATGTTAAAATGTACATGTATGAGAAGGCCTAAAATTTGCCTACAAATATGGTCATTTTGTATGCAGTCTTTAGAAAGGGCTAACGTTTGGCCTGAAAACAAATTGTCATGGCCTGAATTGAGACTATTTTCAGTCGGTTTGACGGTGTTTACAATACCATACTTCGTGAGAGATGGATGATCTGGTTGACCAAAACTGTACGAGGGCTTTAATTAAAGTTGACACTGTGGTTCCAAAATCATTCAATGCAGTATTGTCCAAAAAGTTGAATCAGTGGAGGAAAGACCGAGAATTCTTTCCCCCAAACAATCATGATTGTGCACTCTGAATCTCACCTCTAATGCATACACCGTGGGGGCGTCCTTCCCGAGTTTGTACCCCACAGTCGTCAAGAGCCCATTCTTGGAGAAGATCCTCTCCTCTCCTGTGTTATACATTAGGAAGCAGCCAGTGCCATATCTAGAAACATAGAAGGAAGTCATAACATGCTACCACTAAACTTTGGGATAATATAACAATGTCTCCAGTTTGAAAAATCTGAGTACAATGTTCATGCTACTAGCGTCTCTGATAGGGACTACAAATGAAGCCCTGAAAAATTGCACTTCGGCATAATCCAAAAAGAGCTTTTAAGAAGAGAAAATCAATGATCAGCCACTCTGGTCCCCACCCTCTACCCCAACCCCACACTGCTGTGTTATAGAAGTTTTGTCCACAGGACAATAAGTCATGTACCAACACACCTGTTCGTATTTTGCAGGTGACAGCACAACTGCATTAAAGACACAGGGTAACATTCAGTTTGAAAAAAAAAATGTCAAAATGTGATATCTGAGTTACACAGAAGTGCTTAAATGGACAAATAAATACCCTAGTATACAAAAGTTTGGAAAGTTATTCAGCCACTGGCATGGTATGCATGAATAAGCAATTACCGCTCCATCCGAGTATAAATTAGTCAGACCTATAACAGAGTAGTCTATGGGAGGAAATAGAGAAGGTCACACTGGACACTGTATATTTTCACTAAATCATGCAATTTAAAGCGAATGTTTTTAGTTTTGGGGTTTTTTGTTATTTGAAGCTTTATGCCCAAATGTCCTAACCCATGCGCAATAATAGATTCTGAAATGTTCTTTATTTTTTTTTCAATTAGCTTAAATAAGAAAAATTTCTTTTCGGGGGGGGGAGGGGGGCGGGACCCCGAGATTTTTTGATCTATATTTTATATTATAGCATCCAAAGGGTTAAAAAGGCTTAAAGTTAGTGACATCATTGGGAACTTGAAATGCCTCAAGAACAAATGCAGTTGAAATATATACCAGCTGGTTCCTTAGCAAGATTGTGGATCTCCCCACCTGGGAGATTTGTCTGTATATGTTTACTTAAGGAGAATCAAGCATAAAACATAGCGAGACTATTCTTTTGCCGGGTAGGATAATAAAATATAGCCCACATAGAGAGCAAAGCCAAACGCAGGTTACCATGCTATAGTGAATTTTACATTGTTTGCGTTTAGAATGAGTGAACGATTTGACTACAAGTTTTCACAGGAGAGCCTTGGCCATAGTTTACTTGATTCTAGCAGTAGTATCAGCCAAGTTGAGGCACTTACCCCCAATCATTGTCATTTACTCTAAGGTTGCATGTGTCATATCTCATCTGAAAGAGCAACTCTGCTCTTTCCAGCATGAGGTTATAGACTACCTATAACCTTTTTAACCCTGTGGATGCTTAATTAAAATATAATATCTCGGGGGTTCCCCCCCCCCCTCAGATTTTTATTAATTTAATTATAAATAAAACTAAAGACAAAAAGAAGGTTATATTGAGTTACTACCTCATTCTGAAGACGCAGAGTCTGCTCTTCAAGATGAGTTAACACAATTGGCCAAAACCTTAAAGCCTTTTTAACCCTTCGGATGCTTTAATGTAAAATATGGTCGAAAATCTCCCCGAGATTTTCATAAACTAATTAAAAAAAAAGTAATGACATTCAGAATCTATTATTGCAGGGTTATGACTTTGGGGCATAAAGCTTTCAAATAACAAAAAATCCCCAAAACTTAACTTGGGCTTTAAGTACAATTTTTTTTTTCAGGGTTTCACTTTTAGACCTTACCAAAGACACCTCGAGCATGGAGGATTACGTAGAGCTCACATTTTTTTTTTTGAATTGTGGTCATTGTTAGCCTGTGGCCTTTAAGTTTTGTGTTCTTTAATGATGTCCATTCAAACACTATCATGTAGCTCAGATATCAAAGTTTGATAATTTTTCAAACTGAATTTCCAAAATGATAAACAATGTACGTTATGTTTTACACAGTGTTTTAATTCACATTGCTTTAAATGCTTATTAACTCAAGTTCAGCCTGGCATTACTTTTTTTCTCTTTTCTTTTTTTTTTTGTCAATTTACATTTTGTTTTTAGACTTATTCCTGGCAAATACGCCATAATATGTGATCACATATTCTGTGAAACAGTTATTTTCATTATCTTTCAGTCTCCTTCTCCAGAGATGGAGTTGAGGCCGGCCTCGAGGCCAGATTTTTCCAGCCTTGACCCTGGCCTCAAATGAAGTCACATGTACAAAGTCTATGGGAAAAATATTTTTGCAGCGGCCTCGTGACTCGGAACTGTCGGCTTTGACTCCATCCATGTTCTTCTCATCGACAGGTGTATTCCCCCATTCATTTGATCAATATCTCTTATGGGAGTTCCTGCAGATGTTTCCTGAGCAGACAAGAAGTACTCGTACACACAAACATCAAAGCTTTTTGCCACATTTGATATGCTAGTTATTCTTTACATTCATAATCATAATCAGGACAATAAATATACACTATTTTCTACATAATTCTGGCATAGTGAAACAATAGTTACATTGGTACTGCATGCATTTGTTTTACAATACTGTCTACTCTCTCTGCAGCATTAAAGCCCAAGTTTAGTTTTGGGGATTTTTTTTTATTTGAAAGCTTTATGTCCCCAAGTCATAACCCTGTAATAATAGATTTTAAAATGTCTTTAGTTTTTCTTTCAACTATATTTTACCTTATAGCATCCAAGGGGTTAATCAGATGTTAAGGTTATATGAGTTATACCTCATCTGAAAGAACAGACTCTGCTCTTTCAGATGAGGTATAACTCATATACCCTTAACGCCTCATTAACCCTTTGGATGCTATAATGTAAAATATAGCCAAAAATCTCGGGGATCCCCCACCCTCCCCCCCCCCCCCCGAGATTTTTCATTAATTAATTTAAAAAAACTAAAGACATTCAGAATCTATTATTGCAGGGTTATGACTTTGGGACATAAAGCTTTCAAATAAAATAAAAAATCCCCAAAACTAAACTTGGGCTTTAAGATTGCTACTTCTAGCCTCATGACTCAGATCAGCATAAAGGGCAGTGACATGATTGGGAAAAGTCCATAATTCCCAAATAACCAAATGAATTGAAACATGGACCAATTTATACACTGGCTAGAGTGTTTATTCAGACTGGAAGGATTTGTCTTGAGTTTGTTCCCTTGAAGACAAACGAGCATTCATTTACCTGTATTGAATTAATTTCCAGCCCTGATAAACATAGACTTACGTGTTCTTAGCCATGCCTTTGGTGAAGCACGATTGACCAACCATAGCAGCTTGTTGATCACCAAGAATCTAGAAAATATAATTGAAAGATCAGTCAATCAATTAGTTAGAAACCAGGAAGTCAATCCATCCAGCCATCCATCTGACAAAACACTGATGTGTGAAAAATACATCAGACAAAATATATATATATATATGTGACCTGTCACCACGGTACCCTGATAAAGTCGCAAACCACAAAGTCGAGAAAAACGCGAAAATAGGTGATTTTGTCGAAAAATATTAAAAATTTATTTGTTGCTCAGATTTATCAAGTTTGGTATCTTATCTACCACATATCCAAGTTTCAAATTCTAAATCCGCCCAGAAATATGAAATTTTTCGACTTTTCGGGAAGCATTTTTTTCGCACTGACGGGAAGTCAGGTCGGCAGTCGAGTTTTTGAGATCGTACTAGACAAAATCTTGCTGGAGAATACCTCAAATCTGCCTCAAAATATACGGTCAAGATTCATCAAAAACTGCAAAACATGTTATGATTTCCGAAGATGAATGTTATAAAATTCTATTTTTTTAACTTAGAATGTCAAACGCCTTTTATTTTTATAAAAATATCAAATTTCCGAACGTACATTTTTGGGAAAATATCTGATACATTCGCTCGCTTGTTGCTACGGTCTGGAAATACGCGTACGTGATTGGTCGATTGATATCACGTGATATCAGTTTAGCTTTTTCAGTGAATCGCAATTCGTCGCACAGTCGTAGTAATTTTTCGCGAAATTTAGCCTGTTTACCTTCAGTTTTCCTTGTTGTATGGTAAGAATTTGTTAATATCCACCTTCGTCGTAGCACCTGTAACTTTTGAGTGAAATTTTTGGTGAACTGAGTGAAAAATAAAGGCTGGAAAATGCCTATACCGCAGCCGCAGGATTCGAGCGGCCGCAACGGTGCTACATCCGTAGCTGAGCGGGGAGCTGCCCGGTCACACAACAGTGCAACTCCGCTTGAGGTAGCGACGGCGTTAAACGATGCGCAGTTTTTCGGACTCGGACAAGAGGACAGTTCGAAACTTGGGGAAATGCTGCTCGACTTTTTCGGACAGCCAGCACCACACGAGAATGCAGACGACGAGTCCAGTGATGATTCTGAGTCAGAGTCATTACCCGAGCCAATGCCAATGGACACAGCTAGCGACAGTGAAGACGACCTTGTTGTGCAGCTACAGCCACAGCGACACGATAACGTGCCACGGCCTACTGACATGCCCGAGGCTAACCGGGAGCCTGAGGCTGAGAAAGAGACCCCAACTGTCATTGCAGACCTGGCACAAGAACTGATAAATATGGAAGGAATTGATGAGTGGACTTCGCCAGACAACGAGGAAGAGTTAACCAAGATACAGACATTTTCAAAGTGTACGTGTCCGCGGAACAAAAATAAAAACAATCCTTGCATCAATGAATTTGATAGTGCGTACATTCTGCAACTACGTGCCCAAATGACAGACGCTGAGCTATCGGACAGAGAGAGGAAGATGTACGTAATGGGGAAAATTAGTACGATGATACACCGTGGGGCATACACCCAAGCTAGTAAGCGAGTGACTCAAACGCAACGAAAGAGGAACAGAGTGTCATACTTTGTTGATGGTGTTCAACTCTGCAGGGAGTCTTTCAGATTCATGCACTGGTAAGTTTATTTTTTTTTTCAGACAATTTTAAATTTACGCTGTGACATGTACAGTATTGAGAATTTGTGAAATCGGATTAATAGCTAAAATTGTATAATAATGTTGTAATTTCTTGCAGTTTAGTACAGGAACCAGGGATGTAGTCGAGAATTTTGCCGACCTTGGCCTCGGCCTTGGACCTAGTCACGTGTACAAAGTCTATGGGAACAATATTTTTCCAGCGGCCTTGTGACTCGCAACAGCCGGCCTCGACTACATCCCTGGCAGGAACTAACTTGTACAATAATAGTTTTGCCCATTTTAATTATGGTATAAAAATAAAGGTTGTTTTTTTCGTACCATGATGAATTGATACGCGTAGTATGTTCTTTAATTTGTTGATCAGCAAGGTACATTTAGTTCAAAGTTCAACACCAAATACTAAGATCTAGTGCAATAGTAATACGTGTGATTTTTTCTTTCACAGTGCTAGTGACTCAAATGGCACTGATCGTTTGGTGTTAATCGATGAACGGCAAAATAAGAACATGCTGCTTAAGTTTGTAGCAGTTTCAAATTATACGCGTACATGTACATGTACACAGATGAGCCGCGTAAGGGCCGGGGGTGGGGTAAGTAAAATTGTCAAAAAAAGGGGACAGGAAGAGAGAAGGAAAGAGTGAAAATTTTTGTCTTTGTGTTGCAAATGTTGATGTACTACATGTAGCTCAATTATTCATAAAGAAATACTTAATACATACTGAAATCATCCAACTGTACTAGTGTACATAGGGCCTACATGTACATGTAATCCACCCCCCCCCCCTTGGAAAAACAATAAATTTCTAAGATGCTTGAAAGGAAATTCTTGGCTGCAAAGATTAACTTTGAGAGTTAGAAGCTTATTATTAATCTTTTTCTTTGTTTTTGTTTTTCTTTGGTTTTATTTTTCTTTTAGCCTGGGTCACGAGCTTCTGTCTACCATCGTTAATCACTATGTTAAACATGGTGTTTATCCTCCAGCCAAGAAGGCTGGTGGCCGGAAATTCAACACGCGGGCACTATCAAACAAGGACATAGAACAAGCGGTAAACTTCATCGTCAATTACGGTGAGGTCAATGGCATCGTTTTACCTGGCCGTCTACGCTCCATCAAGTGTTCGGATCCTCGTGTACGCCTTCTTCCATCAAGAGACACCAAGTCCAGCGTATGGCGAAAGTATGAGACTGTGATGAAGGCCCTCAACCAACGGCGGAGTAGAGTGGGTATGTAGACATTCACTTGTTTCAATTTTGCACCATATTTTGATGTACCATCCTTCAAAACGGAAATGCGTAAAGGCAGAGCATCTCTTTTGCATGCCTTATAATTAACATTGTGTACATACACTGGTAGAAGAACATACATGTACATGTGCCATCTACATGTACATGGGGAAAAATTAAAATTTTCTTTTGGGGGGCTACTTTTCCCATATTATACTCTGTTGTATTGAACTCTATGGTAATTAGCCTACCTTCCTGCAGCGAAAAACCAAAGCAATTTATTTTTTTTTTACAGAGTTACATGTATTGATTATTGATTATTTTACATCAAAGTGAAAAAAAAAATGTGCATAGCACTACCTGTAACTTGCAATTATTAAAAAGACAAATGGAAGCATTTTGTTTTTATTACTTTCATTATTCACCTCCCCATCCCCCTCAGTTAACCTAAGGAAGGACTAAACTTGTCAGAGTTTATCTCTTATAATTTTTTTTTATTATTTATTGTAAACAGGATTGGCACCGTATCGGATCCCCAAGAGGACAACCTTTTCCAAGATATGGTCTTTGTATGTGCCGTTTGTCATGACATCCAAACCGGAGTCGGACCTTTGTTGGAAGTGCCAGTCGAACAACTCGTCGGTGTACCACTCGGCAAATACTTCAGAACAGGAAAAGATGGAATGCTTGCAACTCCAGCAGGATCACCTGAAAGCGGTTTCAGATGAGCGAAATCTCTATCGGTCCATGGTCAAGGCAGCCAAAAATGAAGCAGATGGTGCGAAACTATCACGCAATGAACCTTGCAGCAGAGAGGGAACAATGCACTACTCGTTCGATTTTGCACAGCAAATACATTATCCGAGCGATCCTATGCAGCCTGGACCCATGTACTTTCTCTGTCCGCGAAAATGTGGGGTGTTTGGAATAAATTGTGAGGGAGCAGCTCAACAAGTGAACTATCTAATAGATGAAGGTCAGACCATCAGCAAAGGGTCAAATGCCGTGATCAGTTATTTGCAGGACTTCTTCAGCAACTTCGGCCTTGGGGAACCAGATGCACAGCTTCATTGTGATAATGCAGCAGGACAAAATAAGAACAAGTACATGTTATGGTATTTGTCATGGCGTACCCTGCATCAGCTGCACAAGAACATTGAACTCAATTTTATGATAGCAGGACATACGAAATTCGCGCCGGATGCGTGTTTTGGACTCGTAAAACACACGTACAGGAGAACGATGGTGAGCTGCCTGGATGACATCTGTGAAGTCGTCAAGTCTTCATCAGTCCAAGGAATCAACATCCCACGGCTTGTGGGAACTGAAGCTGGAGATGTGCTTGTTCCTACCTATGACTGGCAGACCTTTCTGGCACCATACTATCGTCCTCTTCCCGGGATCAAGAAGTTTCACCACTTCAGGTGCGTGTTCAGTAGATTATGTTTTAAACTGTAATGTACAGGTACATGTAAAGAATTTAGAACATGATTATGCTACATGTAGGTATACAGATGATTATAATTTCTGTAAATTGACATGTAAACAGGATAGATACTTTGATAATGCTAAATGTGTTGTGCAAAAGGAAAAAAAATGTTTGAAATAATCAATTCATAGATTTATTAATACATTAATTTGATTGCTGTTATGTTTGCATCTAGGGTGTAAACAATTCACCCAAGGCAAAATAAACAAATTTTATTAGGTACTTAGATTTGTTTTCAGTTTTTCATCAGTTTTCGTTTTTTCCATTGAACAATTTATTTAAAAGCAAGTCTTCATAATGATTCAATAGGACAATTTAAAATGACCACAGTTTATAAAAAATGATAAAGTCTAAAAATGAAACTCTGAAAAATTGTATTTCAACATGATTATTGACTGCCTTAAAAAAAAAAACATCTGAATTCTCAGTTGATCGAATTCACCTAATGTACATGTAGCCCATTTCCTCCCACAGACAATTGTGTGAAGATCTGGCCTTAATTATACTTCTCCTCGATGATAATTATAAATTCATGCATATCTTGTCAGTGGCAGCATGACTTTCCAAACTTCTATATTCTAGGATGTTTGTTTGTCCATTTAAGCACAAGTATGTAGCTTAGATATCAAAGTTTGACAGTTTTTTTTTTTGTAATTTGAAACTGCAAAATTTTAAAGTTGTGTTTTTAACCCATTTTATTTCCATTTCCCTTTTATGTTAATCCAGGTTCACCAGTACCAATCCAGGTGTTGTGTATGCCAAGCTGTTGCCTGATTCAGAGGAGCAAGAGATCATGCTGCTGAGACGTCCCGGTTGTCATCCACCTGCTGAAGTACCAGAGCCACTCCAGCCTCCAGGCATATCACCTGCTCGTGCACAGTACCTCTTCCAGAACATCCGTGAATACTGTGCCGCTGACAAGAGAGACGTTGTGTGTCCTCAACCCACAGCTGAAGTGCCCAGTGCAGCGGATCGCGACGATGATGATGAACCTGCTCCAGCCCCCAAGAGGCATCGCAATGTATAAGAACTCTTTGCAAGAATTCCTGATATCCGAAACAGTTTGCTGTTTACTATTGGTTTCATCCTAGGGAGGCAGAAATCAACTCGGAAAAACTGCTGACTCTCTAGTTATTCTTCCCCACCAACTAGCAACCGGGGGGGGGGGGGGTTAAATATTTTGGAAAACAGTAAAATTCCTAGTGTTGCACGACGTCAGCATTTTAGAGAGTCGACTAGTCGCCCACCAATAGTCGCGACTCCGACTATTAGTCGACTATCGGTGTTCAACGTCATTGTGTTCAAGATTGGTGGTGTGGGGGGCATGGGTGTCGCAGTCGGAGTCGCACGTTTACCGCAACATATAGCATTGCACGATTATAGGCTGATCCAGGTACATTTTGGCAGTTCTGTTTGATTTGCGATCGAAGAGAGATAGGGGATTCATTTCTGCCACAAAATGGTAGATACATGATTGGTAGTTCTATTTAATTTTTACGTCTTTCGGACTCAGTTTTTAATACAAATTAACATGTGATAAAAAGTCGACTATTGCGTTCCGATAGTTGGAGTCGCGATGCGAGACTTTTCGTGACTTAGTCGTGCAACACTAAAAATCCCCCTAATTTCATTACTTGTAAACAATAGCGGAGTGACCACTTGTGATGTTGTACCAGGTTTAATTGTGACGAATAAGTAATGAGCTTGTTGTATGTCTTGTTTGCTTGTAAAATTTACATACAGCATCTATTCAAAAATACTGATGGATATTGTTCTCAATTATGTACAGGGTAACCTTGTTATAACCAGCTCCTTGGGACAAGTGAACTGAAATTTCCTTATAATTATCTTGTTATAATTATCAGGAGTGTTATCTTTGTACATTTAATGTGTATTGGTACTCCATGTGAATGAAAGTAAGTTTAAGTATAGATTTCATGACCATTTCTGAAAGAAGACATTCTAATTCAAATTTAATTTGGTATGATTAAAACTAACAAAGCACATTTTATTTCTTTTATAAACCAATTAACTTCATGAAGCTTTGCTTACTTTGCCTTCAGATCAAGAAACCGCTTCGGTATTGTATTCAAATTAACCTCACCTAAATCGGAAAATTTGCTAAATTTAAGAATTCTTCCAGCCAGGATATGTTTATGTAAATGTCTTAGTCAAACTTTTCCAATCCCTTTGGATTCAGCTCAGGTGACATTGACTGCCTTATAATCTGTGAGTTCTCAGTCTTTCTCATATCAATATGTTTAGGATAGGCATTATTTTTGTTAATCTTATCTTGTCAGAAATTTGTACCGGAAATGAAAATTGATTCAAGCCATGAAAATTCTCATTGATTTCAGATTGTTTTATCAATGTCCGTTTTTCATTCCATTGATTATTCATAATCACATTTTAATTTAGAGACTAAACCTTGCAATAACATGTACATGTAGATAATCTTGGTATTTTATTTATCTCTGAAATTTGTATTTCTGTGTATAGTTTACAGTAAATAATTTAAGCATTGTCTTTTGTATACAATTTCTAATGTTGACATGTAAATAAAAGATTGTCAGTTTGACCTTTGAACTGGAGAGTACAGTTGTATAATTCTTTAACATAGATTCCACACTCATGTAGAGTTGATTGAGGGTGGAAAGTGACATGCTGTGCGCATGTGTTGCGTGAAGGAGTGTATGTGTGTGTGTGCATGTGTGCGTGCATGCTTGTGTGTGTGTGTATGTGTGTGCGTGTGTACATGTAGGTGTGTTTGTGCTTGCTTGTGTGTGTGTGTGTGCATGTGTGAGTGAGTTTGTGTGTGTGTGCATGTGTGAGTGAGTTTGTGTGTGTGTGCATGTGTGAGTGAGTTTGTGTGTGTGTGTGTGTGTGTGTTCGTTCTTGCGTGTGTGTGTGTGTGTGCATGTGTGTGTGTGTGTGTTTGTGCTTGTGTGTGTGGTTGTGTTTGTGTGTGTTCTTGGGTCTGTCCAGTGTTTCTTCTTCGTGGCCTGGCTTGTCTGCACCAAATAAATATTTTGTCTTGAGAAGCAGTGTGATTACTCTGCAAAAAATAAGAAACCAGTATTTTGTAAGAACAACACACACACACACACACACACGCACACACACACACACACACATAAACAAACACGCACACACACACAAACATACACAAATTTTACAAACGTGAAATGTAATGGAAGGGAGACCTTGATAACCAACTTTAACTCCACTTGTGTTATTAATTGTCTGTGCCGTGTGGGGGGGGGGGTGTGTGGTGTGTGTGTGTGTGGTGTGTGTGTGTGTGTGTGTGTGTGTGTGTGTGTGTGTTGGCTATGTGAGGTGTTTTCCCTTCTGGCCTGGCTTGTCCGCACCCAATAAATATTTACTCGAACAGTCTGACTACAAAAAATGAAGCAGCATTTTGAGTAACAACACGTACACAACATCACACTCACACACACGCGCGCGCGTGCGCACACACACATACACACACATCACACACACACACACCACACACACACATAAACAAATACGCAACATACACACACACAAAACATACACAAAATTTTACAACATGAAGTGTAAATGGAAGGGGGACCTTGATAACCATTTTAACTCCACTTGTGTTTAGAATTTGTCTGTGTGTGCGGTGTGTGTGTGTATTTGTTTGTGTGTGTGTGTGTGTGTGTTTGTGTGTGTGTGTGTGTTGGCTATGTGAGGTGTTTCCCCTCTGGACTCGGCTTGTCCGCACCCAATAAAATTTTACTCGAAACAGTCTGACTACAAAAAATGAAGGCGCATTTTGAGTAAAAACACGTACACACACACACACAGCGCGCGCGCGCGCCCACCACACACACACAAACACCCACACACACACACACACACACACACATACACACACACAAAAAAAATACTTTGCAAACATCATGAAGTGTAATAACAGAGCTAGCTCAACTTTAACGGTTCAGAATGTGTGTTGTGTGTGTGTGTGTGTGTGTGTGTATGGCGAAAGTACATGCGTATGTTTGAGTGAGTGAGTGTGTGTGTGTGGGTGTGTGTGTGTGTGTGTGGTGTGTGTGTGTGTGTGTGTGTGTGTATGAGTGTAACATCTGAAATGGATAAAAATATACTTATTATCCAGAGAGATCAACTGAACTATACATTTTTAAAGTTTTTATATCTCGCAAATAAAGATACACGGTATACATGTATTACGAGATTTGCGAAAGAAAACAGTTTTTCACAAAATCAGCTTCAATCGAATGACATTTATAATTTGAAGCTAGCCACATAAGACTTTGCTTGTAATATTTTGAACTGCAGGATAATTTCCAATGTATGGGCTGCTTCATGCAAAATTCAAAGGATTTGCTCTACGCAGGAAAGATAATGGTTGCTATGGTGTTTTGAATTAATCTTTTGCACACCCAATCCTCTCAACGCTGACCGCACTCGCACCTTAAACCCGATTTTCTCAAAACAGTGTCTCTGGATGCGACCGTTCTTCATTTTTGTGTGATTATCGTGACAAGAATATGACAAACATATATCATATGGAAAGCTTAGAGTCTGGAGAATTCAAAATGCACAAATCAGAAATCGACCATGGACGCTTTATCAGCCTTTCGTGGGACGGTCACACCTTCTTTTCCTTCACAGCGTCCTGCCAAGTCTTTCAGTTCAACAGTTTAAATGTGCGGTAAATACGCATGGTGTACATACGCATACGTTGTGTGTTTCGCAGAATAGCTTCACACATTTTGTTCTTGTCTTTTTCACACAGAACCATTTGGTCATAGCATTCAGCAATCTCTGATGAGATGTCCTTTCTTTGTCGTGCGCACTCGTCCAAAGCACTGTTTTTCTTCGACGTTATAGACGCTGTGTGCTTTGTTTTAGACTTACACCACACGTCCCTCGACAGCCTCTTGTTTCTTTTCCCAAAATCCTGACGCATGATGACGTCAACGGCAAAGATCCATTTAATTCTGTATCAAACAAAAAAGGATGTTTGAACCTTTAAAAATGATTTTTACCAGTAAGAAATAATATTCAAAATCAAATTTAATGCTTTTGCCCCCAATTTTTCTAATATGTTCTTTTGACCTACGGATATTCCAATCAATACAACACCAGAGACTCTGCAAAAAGTACGATTACCTTTATTGAAAATATGAAACATCTACACGTTCAATATATAATGCCAGGCCCAAACATAGGAACCTTACTGTGAGTTAAAAACCATCCCATTCACTTGCCAATTTCAAATACAAATACAAAAAACAGCTATTATGCAAACTCTTTTTTGTAATTAGATTAATGACACTTAACGGATTTCAATCCGTCTTCAGCCGCTCGTCGTATTGTCCCTACGTGTTGTGGTAATGTTACTTAATCCATTACTATTCTTATTCATTTACCATCGCGGAGTCGCAGCCTTAGAAAAGGCCAATGCTTTCGCTGGCTAGCACCATTCTCATGTAGTAGTGGGGGGGGGGGGGGGGGGGGGGGGGGGCGGGGGGGGGGGGGGGGGGGGGGGGGGGGGGGGGGGTTGTAAATTTATTTTGTAAGCGTATTGTGTGTATGTTATTGTCTCGTACATTTAATGTATATCACATAGTATATTGTCGTCCTCGTACGATTTACTTTTCATTTATGCTTTTTGTCTGTTGAATGGTCTATCGTATTATGTTTCACTTATGTTCGCACTAGTATTATTTTGTTGCTTTTTATGAGTTTGAAATAATGATTTGAATTATGAATTTGAAACAACAAACAATGTAAAGTTTAATCGGTCACTTCTTATGTTATAAATTGAATTTCCGGTTGAAAGGAAAAGGGCGCTGTAAATTTCATTATACGAAGATTTATATGTATAAATAAAGATAATCTTCTTTCTCTCCACACATATCACTTTTGAAAAATTATCTCTAATTTTCACGAACTACCTTTAGCGCCCCTGCAACAATATAATGCCATTGATTCATTGTATTCACACGGTCACATAGTGACCATGAATAACCAATACATGTATTCAAAATAAAATCACGTTGTCAATCATGTTAAATGAATGCAGCAATCGTTTGGAAACAAAAATACAACAATATATCTGTAATATACATGATCTAAGACACTTCGGGGAGCAATTTGATATTCAAAAAACATGCAAACTTCCAAAGGCTCGGTACAAGACGATACTATTATTCATCATTTCATTGTACAGCCTTTCTAATGCTGAGCCATTACGGTAAATTCACGCGGAAGCACGACCGACGTTGATACGAGCTCAAGAGCACCAATACCAGATTCATACAAGGTCAAAGTTCAAGGCTGGTTTGAAAGCTAATAGAATCACCACAAAGCCAGTTGAGACAAGGTAAGAAAACTTCTGTGGCTCACGGTCTATTTCATCTCACATGAAGCATATTAATTTGCAGGCAGTTCTTATTTCTATCACGTAGGAAAATACCGCGGATGAAGGCAAGTTATCTCAGTAAATCTGTGTACGAAATCGCAGCCCATGAAAATTTGGTGAAATGTGTTGGTTTCGTTATTAGAACTAAAGTTAAGGGTGTAGATTTCGTAACATTCACGAACTATATGCTTTAAGTTGTTGAATTATGTCTAAACACCAAAGAGTGAACGCTTAAATTCAAAGATCACAAGACATACTCTCAAAAATCCATTAAAAAGGAGCAATTACAGACCCCTGACGGGTAACGATGCCGGATTTAAGACTGGTCAGGTTACGTTGTCAGCCAAGCCAGCAACGTCCCATTGCATCACGATATTGCTAAGGCCAATCCAACCGCCCACAACATGGTGACTTCACTTGCAACTTTTGATGAATAAAATAGCGTTGCAAGTCAGCTCGCTTCATATCGATAACATCTAATTACGTCTGCAGAATTTTAAACCACGACAGTGAGTTTGCTGGAGTTAGAATAAATATCATTCAAACTCCGAGACATATTTGTTTTAAATAAACCTTTAATAAAAAGATAAGATACTTACTTGTTATTCGCTACCAACTCCGCTTACACTTGCGCAAATGTACTGGAACTAAGTATTACTTTTCTGAGGCACGCTTGGTTCTGGAATGACACGCCTTCCACGTACTGTATATTAAATCTTTTGTCTGCAGATTGCAAAATATACATTGGTAGCAATAGGCGTGACCAGGCTTGTGTGTGGAAGGGGGTCGCACGTCATATCATGTTTGGTGGAAGAAATGTGTGTGTGTTCCAATCTGTCCTT
>JZLH01S0315688.1:21212-31212 GCA_001188425.1 Eucidaris tribuloides
TTTGACTTGTTGTTGTTTTTTCAGTGAAGTTAATAACAATTTTTTTGACAGTGGTTTCAGAAAATGGAGAATTATTTGTTTTCCGAAAATTTGTCATTACCCAGTGATTTTAATTTATGTTTATGTCCAAGTTGATATCACTGATCGATTTGTTTCGCTAGTTTTGAGCCTTCCTTCTCATTGTTAGCATTTGCTGTTTAATATGGCAGGGTTTATTCATGGTGTTTTTATGCCCACTTAAAGTCACTAATTCACCAGTCATTGTAACATGTGATGCAAACATTCACTGTGTAGATTGTCCAAACTTCCCGGCGATGTATATTGCTTTGTAGTTTTTAATTTGGGAGGGGTGATACTTATGAGGAGTGTATATTTAATAAGGTTATTTTTTAATTACCAATTTCAATTTGCCTCATCAGTCATGGAGGAGAAATTGAATAAGTACTTATGCAAATCTCTGTTTTAACGATATAAACAGTTCATCCATTAAGTGAAGGATTATAGGATATGTATTGACATGTATGTTACCATTAATTCAGGTGGAATGTATTGATGTTGTAATCGACCAGATTGTTTTTGCTGTTATTCATTCATAAATATTAATATAATTTCAGATACTTATTGCATTATAATTCCGCGGGGGTGTGACAATGGTGTTCTTCCAAGGCCAAGTTTGAAGTATTTTTATACGTATCCAAATTAAGCAATGATGCTGGAACTGAAGAAAATATTGTATATGGTTTTTATAGTCAGTTATTTTCCCTGGTGAAATGGTTTTTTACATGAGTGTGGTGAATTTCTTTCTTTCATTTTACTCTTCAAATCATATTTGGTAAAATTCACGGCACGGGGTAATGTCAGTACTAATCGGATGTGGTAATTTACATAGGCGCTTTCTGGTGTAGATGTAAATTTCTCTTTTTGCAGATAAATTTAATAATATTATCGAACGAATATCAGTCTATGTTGATAACACTGCATGTGCCGTGAAGAAACCATACAGCTTATTTCTTTCATTATTTTTGCGGGGGTGGAGAGTGTGTTTGCTCAGTATTCTCTTTAAAACTCATGCAGTCAACTAATTGATGTAAGGGAATTATGGCGGTCTTTTTTTCATAGTTTTAAGATTCAATTTGTTTATAGAAGATGTTAGTCGGTGAAGTTTTTTACTTTTAGACGTAAAGCGTTTGGCAGATAATGGTGTGGATATTGGAATGTCATGATTAAAAATATTCACTTTTCAGGAAACAAGCTTATATGGTTTTGTTTAATATCATGGAATTTCAGGGTGTCATTATATTCTAAAGAAAATTGTGCTAAAAACTTGAAAAACGTTTATATGACGGCCTTATAAGGGGTAATGTCATATCAATTCGCGTCTTACGTTAATGCCATTTAACGAGATTTTTTTTGACCATGAAAAAAATTGTCGTGTAAATAGCATCACATGCTTCAAGCCGTGGAGGCCTATTAGTGTTGGAGCATAGCGGGTTGAGGCACATGGATTTTGTCGGGCCCTGTTGTTCGGTAACAATCTGTATTAAATTTAATTTCGATATCGCATTCTTAACCGATTTTTTTGAATAATGTATTTACCTTTTGAAATTATGAAGACAATTATGAGATTTCGCGATATATACATTATTACTACAAATTAAACCACTAATTTTATAAAATTATTTTATAAGAAAACATAAAATAAATACTTGCTCTTACTGGAAAGAATTGAATAAGAGCAACAAAATATTTTGCCGAGTTAGGCAAAAAGAATGCGATATGCCGATCCGCTATTTTTTTTTACATTATTGACAAATGTCATATTTGTTTTCTTTTGCTTTAATGGTTGAGATATTTTGTTTAACATAATAGTATCTATTCTGTTTTTTATGTGTATGGCGTTTGGATTGCTAGATGATTTTGGATGAGGAATTCATATCGCTTATTTAATGGTCCGCCGACCATTTTATGAACAACATGCCTTCTGGAGCTGGAATATTACGAGATAAATATTCTCTGGCGTCCCAGGAGGGGTGCCGATAGATATTATACAGTAATTAATCTCCAATGCAAAGGAGGCGATTATGTTTTGTTTATGTAATGGACGATTGAGAATATCTTCGCGTTCGATGACGCATTCAGTTTTACGGAGTGCATTTTGGGGAATAACACTTGGCTCAGAATGGTGTAGGGTAAACTTACTAATCAATGAAAAGGGTATGGCAGGGTTTTGTTGGAAGATGTTCTAACTGATGATTTAAATCAGAGACATTGGTGCGATGTATTGATAAATTAACAATGCAGGCTGTTGCATTCTCTCTAGGCCTTTGTCGTTTATTGAAGTATTACTTTTACCTTTATGTTGAGGTAGAAGGGGTTCATGTACAAAATATATCTGCAATGGAGTAGAGTGATTTTTATGTGTGAGATTTTCGAGGAGTTTCCATCATGAAAACCTAAAGATTAACAAAAAGTTATTTTTCGATTTATTTTTTTTCGATATTTCTGGTGAGTGTACTATACCTTTAATTCAAAGGCTTTATACTTTAAGTGATACACATTTGATATAAAGGTACTAGGGTTGTTTGTAAGGTTTTACATCTATAGGAAGTAGATGAGATGTAGTGTGGGTTGCAGAAACTTCATGTTCGGTACCGTGCTCCTCATAACTAGTCTATGTAAGTTGTAAATCTTTATGGTCGTACCAAAAAACATGATGTTTGTCTTATACATACTCTTCATCTTGCTAATGGGCTGTGAAGTGCAGTTTTATTATTTCTATTGTAATAGGGTTTTGAATTTATTGATTTATCACGACTTATAGGTCGTTTAATGAATGCGATATAATGTAACAGTTTTGGTGACGGTGGACGATGACCGATGATGATGATATAATATAATGTAATAATGTAAGATAATGATAATCCAGTGATGTCATTTTATGTGACATAGTACTTAATTACATTAGTGGTAGTAAAATGATAGATGAGTATATTGAGGTATACAAAATATGAATTTTATCATATATATTCATGTTTTTTCTTGTATGATGTTGTATATTATTGTATGTGTCATGTGTTAAGTTACATGTTAATTATCTTTGTAGTATTTTTTTGTTAAAGTATTATTATGCAGGAGTGTATGATTCACATGAGGAATCAGTACGCATCTCCAGTGAAAGTGTATGAATTTGTATAAGAATCGCGAAACGTCACCATAATAATTAAATACATCAGAAAAAAAAAGATGTGGAGATGATGCTACACTATAAGTGACAAAAATACACATTATATGTATGCTACACATGTAAATATGTATGAAATAAATTTATAGAATAGGCTACGCAGGGTGACCCAGAAAGAATGCAACACCCAATTCCTTTACCATCATTGGCAAAATGTGATTGGTTTTTGTTTCGTTGGATAGAACACTCTTTTTCCAACAAAATGATACCAAGATCATTGATTCTTAGTCGGGCATTTGGATCGTAAGGCTATTTTTTTTCTGAGGGAGTGTAATTTCCCAAATTTGCTACTTTTTCAACTCCACCGGTCCTCAGAACACTCAGATATTCTTGCGTCACAGCGTGCCATAAACTAAGCTCGGCAGACAAACCACAATTTCTCACATTATCAAAGCGAGTGTATCCCTGCAATTTGTCTGCGTAGCTTAATCTATGGCACGCTATAACGAGAAAATATTTCTGTGTTCCGACTTCGGTGGAGTTGAAAAAGTAGCCAATTTGGGAAATTACACTGCCACAGAAAATGACCACAGGATACAAACGCATAACTGAAAAATCAGTGGCCAATAATTGGCCATTTTATCATTTTGTTTGAAAAGTAATGTTCTAACCAATGAAACAAAAAGCAGTGACATTTTTCTTCCGATGATGTTGAAGACATTAGCGATCACAGGTGCTGCGTTCTTTCTGGGCCACCCTGACTAAGATAAAACTAATATATAAATTCAAACTAGTCAAACTAGTCAAACTAAGTCAAACTTTATTTTAAACAAGGTCGACCCATTGTTTCCACACAATAAGCTTTTGTGTTAGGGTTCTGTTTACTGAGTCGCACTGTAGAATGTATTTTTAATTGAGGACAGGTACAACATCTGCGTAAATTCAAAAATGCACTGAAACGCTGACCAAAATTATGCAAAGGTGCAGAAGGATGAAACGTGTAACAATTAGCCTACAACTAATTAATGACATTGTTAATCAGTAATGATTAGTGCGTAGTCTGATGTGCTGAAATAACACGTGGACTACAAACTTTACCTTTGATAAAAATCGTCAAACATGATTTGTTTTTATTTGATTTGAAATAAAGGCATTGATAGTGTTGACTGCATTGTCTATCTGTTCTTTATCATCGGATGTACGTAAAACTAATACCATATATACCTTTAAAAGAAAATGTGAACCAGTGTTGATGAATACTTGTAACAATATTATATTTTATATTTCATACTTTTCCAAACACACAATTCTCCAAACTGTATACAAATTACACTGTTGTTTTTACACTCTTTGTGTTATTGAAGTCCAATTCATATCCCTCGTTTCCTTAGGATATTGCTCGAGCTTCTACATTTTATTAGGGTTTCTACAATATTCCAACTGCAATTACAGTTGGAATGTTAACTATTCTAATCAATTGTTTTTCTACCATTTTCTCCCTTCTCCCTCTCCAAACTTCTCTTTTCAATTTTGAAAGTGCTAATGTAATATATCTTTTTTTTTTAATTTATACCTAAGCCCTCACTCCCAACAAAAATGGGGTTTCTAAGTTGTTGTCTGATTGCAGGGGCGTCGATCCTGGGGTGGCAAGGGGGGCAGTCGCCAACCCAATGAAAATATTGGGGGCAAACATATCGATTTGCCCCACAATAATTTTGACAACTTCAACAAATCGTAATATGTAATGCAAGGATAGGTTTAAAAACCATTGGAAAGCACTAAAAAATCGTTAAATTTAGCATAAAAATAATTATTGAACAACGCGCGTCACATTCTGTATTGCTGACCCTTTTTCACTTTAGACCCCCCCCCCGCATCCGAAAAAACATGGATCGATACCCTTGTTTGATTGAAACACTGAGTACATGGTTCATTCGGTATTTGCTAGTTATCATTATGAAAAATTATAATATAATTATCAATGTTATATCTTCGTAGTATCTATTTGTTCGTTTCACAAGTTTGTGTGTTATGTACTTCTAACTTGGGATGAATATATTGTAATAACCACTTTCATGCCAATATTACAATAGTTTTGTTCATAAAATGCTCATGCATCTTTGGGACGTGTAACCTATTATCCTGTCAACTTTGTATTCCATTTAGATTACATTTTAAAGTGGTAATGAAAGTCATATGTAAAATATTTATATTGTCTTGTATGATTTATGCAAACAAATTAATCTGTCAAAGTTTGTATCAAATGATTTATTAATTGTGTTTACAAAAACAAATTGCAAAATATTTTGCGATGTCAGTAGAAACACCTCAATAATAAAGGGGTGCCTGACACAATGTCAGCCTGTATTCATTTTTTTATTCATATTCAGGTAACAATAAAGATGTAGGTGTTTTATTTCAATTTTTTTTATTAATGGATAATACGGAATATAACATTCATTGTATACGATCATGCTTAAGATATAATTTCATATATATTTGGTTGATTTTGCCTTTGTATGAAAAGGTTCATGTATCTAAATATATTTGCATCATAAGTACATAAAACGGTGTTTTTAAATGTTAAGTCAAAGGTATTTAAAAAAATAAACTCTTGGTGATTAAAAAAATGCAATTTGACTGGTTAACGTTTCCTCCTTTCGCATTCCAGTTTTTTTATAGCGTAACATGATTTGTATGGAGCTTTCATGAATATTAATTTGAAACATACATATTGTCATGGAACTGGCAGATTTGTTTTCATTGAGAAGACACTGTTCCTTTCACATGCGGATGGTTCATTTCCATTAATCTGTTTATCAACGAAATTATGACCATAAGTTTGGCCGCGTTATTGTTGTCACAGAGCCTGAATTTACAAGCTTCCTTACAAAACAGCAGTTCTAGCACTTTGATCTAGGGGTTGTATTCTAGAAAACAAAACAAAACAAAGCAAAACAGAACTGTTCTATCAACCGTTGTATTTTTGGAAATCATACAATACCATTGCTAACAGTAGTTAAAACTGATTACAACTATTTTCGATACGATAAAAGAGACCTACAAGTGATATTACACCACCACCTAAATACCCCCTCACTTACAGTATGTAACGGTGAAAGACAAACATACTGCCAATGTCACAGCCAATTCCATCTATGGTGCACTTGGTAGATACTCTTACACCTACAGATCATGCTAGATTTCTATGTCAATGAGGCAAGTCGTGTACTATACATGCCCAATTCGATATTTTGGAAAGTTTGGAACATATGCTCATGTTCCATTTTGGGTAATTTTTATGTGGGTCGACCCAATATTTTCCAAAATTATCAAAATTAGCTTGCATTACGCTACATACCTCTTTAATATTCTATTCTAAGACCACTTTCGGAGTTGAATCTGCAGGCCCATTTTGTGACGCCCTGTCACTGCGCGTAAATAATCGTGCAAATGGGTATTAAGATGAGCAAATTCGCTACTCCACATTGGCGAGGGAAAAAGAACGTTGCAGCCATTTGAATGTGGTGAGCGTTGAAGATATTGCTGTGAAATATACATGGAAATAGACATGTCATCGAAAATTTGATATCACAATGCTAACAAATATTGGGCTTTTATACGGCAGGTAACAGAATACAAACCTGTTAACCTGATGGAAACGGTGTCTCGAAACAAAATTGTTCTCGTACAAAGCACTATGCTATCAACCCCCCCCCCCCCAATTACTATTCAAACTGTAGACATAGTCATAAATACGTACAGTGCACAATTCTCTGTAGCTTTTATATTGCATGAGAAGTGTTTGTTGGAGGTGTTTGAAGGTTCGAGATTATATTTATGAATAGTAGCAATATTCCCTCCAATAGCAATTAAATTTCATTCTGATAAAAGTTTTACAAGCCACTAGTCCGAAGTCCAGATAGGTTAAAAATCTTTGCAGAAAGGTAACTTCGCATAAAGTTTTAGATTAACCTCACCCTCATTTGGTTAGACTGGTGGGCTCATTCTCGTCAGAATCTCCTCAACTTTCGACTTGAAGTAGTCGCAGCCGACGTTCATTGTGGCAGAATCTTCTCAGCTTTCGATTTGAAGTTGTCGCAGCCATGCACTTCGACGATATCTTGCTAATTCTGGGTGAGTTTGGTCCCTACCAGAGACGCATCTATGCCATCGTCTGTATCCTAGTATTTACGTCGTCATGGGTGTCGATGATACAGGTGTTTCTGAGCGCATCTGTGGATCACTGGTGTGCGGTAAGTCACTGAAATCCTACACTGTAAAAATAATAAACACCTTTATAAACTGTTTTTTTTTGTGACACCTTATAAACACTCGAACACGTTTATATGGAAATCACGTTAAGTGTTTAGGTATTGAAAATCATATACACGCCTCACAACAAACATTTTTAGGAATAACTAAACACCTAAGTGATTTCACAAATATGTTTGTTGATTTTCAGCACCTAAACACTTGAACGTGTTCATGAAACGTGTTAAAGTGTTTATGAAGTGTTGCAGTACGAACTTTTGATATCATGTAGGTGCATTATAGACTTTCTGACTAAACGTGTTTATGATTCCCAGAAATACGTGTTCAAGTGTTTATACAGTGTTACAGAAAATGGTTATAAAAGCGTTTAGTGTTCTTACAGTGTATAGCGGTCGGAATTGGATGACAATTGGGATACGGGAGAGGATCCAGGAAAATCATCAATTCGCTTCCGCTAACAAGTCTGCTTTAATTCATCAGCAGAAAAACTTCTATGGAAAACTTTATAGACCGTGTTCTTGAGGGGCGCGGACATTTGCTCCGGTAACATTTGCTCAGGTGACAATATCTCTGAGAACAAAGGGTTAGGGTTAGGGTTGCCATTGAGTTTCTAGTTCAGAATAGGCTTAGGGTTGAAATTTAGGTTGAGGTTAGGGTTAGTGAATAAAATAATCGCCGGCGCACATGTCATCATAAAGGCTTAAGAATGAAAGGAAATAAGAGTAATTTGATTGAATTCCAGTTTTAAAACAAACAGAGGTTCCCCATTATCAAATAAAAAATAAGGAAAAATACCGATGTAGACAAGGAGCTATGAAACTCATGATACTGGACGTAGGTTTATTTCGTATTATTTACGTTATAAACGTGCAATTTTTACACTTAAATAATGTACAGTCATGTATTGTGTCATCATATATATATCTAGCAGTTCAGGATAAAATCATCTGTCATAAACATTTACAACATAACGTTTCAAAACAAAAATCACAATTATGAAACATAATATGACGTTCTGTCTACAAAACATGAACTGTTGAGTGCAGAAAACCATTAGAAACCATTGTGCTATTAAACAGTCCTTTTATTCGGTCTGACAAGTTTCGTTTGTTTACTACATTATAAAAATAATACCAGTTAGGATTACAAAATTCAGTTTGGGACAGAATGTAAATCTGTAATAATGGTCAGATACAGGTGAATTGCACAGGTGAATTCCCCGAATCTTTCAACCTGATTTCATTAATTGCTATGCTTGTTTAATGCAATTCCAATCCTCAAATCAAAGCGAGAGGAATCATTTTTGTTTCATCTAGTTTAAATTTCCAGACTGCTTTGAGTTGTTGTTGTGTTTTAAATAAAAACCAGCCTAGAAACTCGGCAGTTATAACTCCTTTTTATCACATTTATTGGTTTACTGAACCATTAAATTGAATGAGATCAAATATTTCTTCCTTTATATCAATGCAATTACGACGGTGGCTACAAAGACTTCCATAAGTAAACATTGCTTTCATTTTGTTACGAGAGTTTTAAAGTTTTATTCCAACAATAAATTTTGCGTGTTTTGTTTTGTTTCAGTAATAGGTATACGATTATGAAACTTGCACATATAATATAGGATGGGTCAATTTGCCCGTAAATATATTGTCATAATCCCTAAAGGCATTGACCTGTGTATACATTATGTCGAATTAACGCTCATCCTCCCATGCATGAAACCGTTCAACACTCCACTCATATTTTCATTTTCATTTCATTTCATTTCCACATACAGTGTAAAGCATAGAAATAACAATACAACTCATACAGACAGATAACATACAAATACATTTTAGTGCCCTCTCTCTCTCAGTCAGGTGTCACAGGGTACGATGCTGTGGTCCACACGATTCTCCGCCACATCTTTCTTATCTGTCATGTGCTGCCCTCACTGCCTCCGCCAGACTTGACCCTGTTATGTTGGTAATGTCCTTGAGCCAGGATGTGGGGAAGAGCGGCCTCTCCTTCGTGTTCCATTTACTTTGCTTATGATCACTTGCTTATCTAAACCGTTGGGTCGAATAGCATGTCCAAAATAGCCAAGCTTCCTCTTCCTGATGTCTTTCCTAATTGTGAGCTCAGTTCCAGCTTTTGAAAGAACCCAGATGTTGGTTCGCCTTTCTGTCCATGAAATCCTTAATAGCCTCCTGTAGCACCACATGTCGAAAGTATTCACCCTCTGCTTGTCTGCCCTTTGCATGGACCAGGACTCACTTCCATACGTAGCAATAGGACAGACAAAGCAGTCTCAAGTTTCAGTTTTAGTCGGATTCTGCTGCTCCTCCATATATTTGTTATTTTCTGCACTATTATCTATATCTCTGTTTTAATATTCCACAAATCACCGTCAGTAGAATTTTGAAGGCGTGAACGATAAGGCTTATAGCGCGGTGGTTGGAGCATTCCCTAAGATTCCCCCCCTTTTTTTTGGTAAAGGTAAAAATACGAGCTCGACACCACTCGGTCGGCCACTCCCCGCTAGTCCATATCTTGACACAAAGT